>JAODAL010013653.1:0-90388 GCA_025379985.1 Phyllomedusa bahiana | reverse complement strand
CCCCAAAACTATATGTATACTTATATATGTTTCAGAATAACCCCTAGGGTTATTTCAAACCCCCCGGACCCACCTGAATATTCTAGCAATAAACAGATCTTGTCCCAAAATAACCCGGAGACTCCCACACCACTCAACAATTAACCTTAGAGACTGTGAAGGTTCCCACTATATGTCAGCAACCATACCGGGCAAAGGGGTTAGTGACTACAAACAGTGACAATCCGAACTACTGGAAGTCACCAGCAAAACAAAGTTCGAACGTGACCGGGCTGGATCAAATTTTTTCTAGGTTGAGCCACTTTAAATGTGACCCACCCACGGACCATACCACAAGCAATCTACTAACCGGAGACATCAAATGGCCACGGCAGTTAAATACTATAAATGCATCAACTTACCGAACCTTTAGAGGCTGCAGTCTTCAATTTGATATCCTCCACCCCTCAAACGCCCGTGGCAGGTTCGGGTCCTCGGGGGTCCTAGATCCAACCTCAGATCACGCCCCACGTTTGGGCGCCTTTAATGTTGGGGGTCCGTTTACCAACATTGGGGGGTTAAACCCGTTTGCCCCGGTATTCCAAATTACGATCGAAAGAAACATATCGGGGCCGATTAGAAATTGAGTCAGACCAGGGTTTCGGGGTCAGATTTCATTCATGTTCCAAGCAATTCTGACAAAACAAAAACATTAACCACACATATTTGTATGAACTGCAATCAAGATAAACCGCAGGCGCAGTAGGAAGAGAGGAACGGATGTATTCCATATTTGGCAGCTTTTTAAGTCCCACTTTATTGGTCCACTTGTTCGGGGGAAAAAGTCTCTGGGATTGCATTAGCCAAACTTCATTTGATTTTCAGTGAAACGAAACTTCAGGAAAGGGAGACAATAGCTGGAGGTCACATCTTTGAGGAACAGATAAAAGTGGTCACATCCTGAGCCATCTTAGCTTCTTCATATTTGCTGCATCATTTTTGACAAAATGGATTCCGCTCAGCTGAAATGCCTTATAAGGAGAAAAGCTTGGGATTTCATAATTATACATATAACACAATATTGATTCAAACCTCTCTACCTTCACAATATATTGTATTTGAATTTGTTGAATAATCACATGTCCTTTAGTTATTCTCTCTAATACATATGATCCTGTGAAATGTATATGGTTTTACACTTTGTGAATATTAATGGATATATTTTTTATGATCATGTTCAAGAAAAATGTATAATATGATATAAGTCCATCATATGTATCCACCATATTCTATTATAACATATTTTCCTATTAGCCTTAAGTACACTAATGGGTTCATTCCCTGAGACTACTGCCTACCTTTATGTTACTGATTCCTTATATTATAATTGTCTTTTAGCCTTTTTAATCAATGAATATGGACTTTTTAAGGCTTTAAGACTTGGTTTAACAGTGACCCCTTGAGTTACAATAGGCCTCAGGATACAATATTTTCATTAAACTATGGTCTTTCTTGGGAAATTGTATCTATAAACCCCACTCACCATACAATGTCACAGACATTGCTGATCTGCGGCTCATGTGATGGATGAAGGATCCAACTAATCAGGAACCTTTTAAAACCTCTGTATTAGTGAGGTGCATGCAGGGATTGGCGATCTAGTAGCTCCTCTCTAGAATACATTACAGGACTGCATGTCCTGTACTGCCCTTACATGTATTAGTGTAGTACATGCAATGATTGGAAGTCTGGTAGCGCCTCTACAGTACCATGCGGTATTACATGTCCTGTACTGCTCTTACATGTATTAGTGCAGTGCATGCAATGATTGGAGGTCTGGTAGCGCCTCTACAGTACAATGCGGTATTACATGTCCTGTACTGCTCTTACATGTATTAGTGCAGTGCATGCAATGATTGGAGGTCTGGTAGCGCCTCTACAGTACCATGCGGTAGTACATGTCCTGTACTGCTCTATACATGTATTAGTGAGGTGCATACAGTGATCGACGATATAGTGGCTCCTCTCTACAGTAAAGTGCGGTACTAAATGTCCTGTACTGCTCTTACATGTATTAATGCAGTACATGCAGTAATTGGTGGTCTAGTAGCATCTCTCTTCAGTATAGTGCGGTACTACATGTGCCAGGGTTCCTTTGGGCACTGGGTTACATTGTGTATAAAGTACATGACCCAAAAAAGCTCCTGTCCTCAACATTAAAACCGATTTCCATCTTTCAGCAGCTCTTTCTGATGTTATATTTAAGGATGCGCTTTATCTAGATTATTTATCTGCAGCATTTTCTTTAAATCCTCATTTTTCATTATTTTGGGCACATTTAGTGGCCTCAGAACCAATTACCAGTTTTCTATAGAGTTATGGTTTCAACCTACAATTGTCATCCCAGAACCAATTATATTGTATGCTGAGGACCCACTGCAGTCTTTAAAGGTGTGGACAACATGCATGTACCATTATGCACATGTTCCACAAAAGCTTTCCCCGTAGTAAATACTGCCCCCAAAAGAACTCTATGGGCTTACATTGTAACTCAATGCCCGTTTGATGCAAAATTTTCAGAGCTAAAAATATAATAATTCTTCGGACAAGGTACAGTGAACCAGAAATAGCATTGGACCCGTACATTACTGCATGGTTCAGAGTCACAGGCTCTGGGGCACATGGCTCATATATGAGATAGAAAGCATATGGGCAAAAAAGTGAGTTTTAGGGCGTAAACAGTTTTCATACATGTGGCCTTTAAAATCGGATTTTGTGATTTGCTTTTTTTCAGTGTCTCACAGTGCCAAGGGCATTCATTTTTCTTTCATTCATTATTACTTTAAAACTGAAATCCATTACTGTTAATATAGAGAAGGCACATAAGACTGCATGACCTATAGGCTGGCTGTACTAAGAAAACAATAGACCGCAATACTAATGATTTCATCTGAAACTCATGGACCCATCGCTGAAGCATTGCTACATTAAAACTATGGAGAAAGTGCAATTACTGCAATTAGGGCCGGTTCTTTCATCCGCCATATGGGAAAGGGACCAGTGCTGATTCCTAAGGACATTGCGCTCCCAGTTAATACAATTTGTCGTGCAGAATCTCTCATTACTGTGTGTGCATTGTACTCTCTCGAACCTTCCGCATCCATACACATAATAAAGCCTCTTTTGATCAATTCTGCTGAGAAAATACAATAATGAAAAGTTATTGGATTAAATCATCTGACCCGTGTTAATACAATGCCTTACCTTAAAGGGGTGCTACAAAACAACTGACTGCTCATCAGTTTATCAGGGATGATTAAAAATAGAAACAAAAAACGCAACTTTAACCCGTCCATTCCATCATCGCGGCTGGTGCAGGTGATCCCGGCTGATTGCGTTATCGTTCTGTCTTCATGTGACTCTGCAGCCAACCTGTAATTGGCTCAGGATCATGTGGAGACTGAATGGTTCCGTTATCAGCCGGAATAACCGGGACCAGCTGCGGCCCTAGAATAAGCGGGTTTATAAAGTGGTTCTTTTTTCAGTTTTTTTATCATCCCCAATGGACTGACAAGCAGCTAGTAGTTATAGAATGCCCCTTTAGCTATGATTCATGACAATACTCTTAGGACAGGAGGTCAGGCAGAGACACACAGATTGTTCCTAAAGGGGTTGAATACTTATGTAAGCAGCATTTTATTTATTTTTTTAATTTAAAAATGTGTTGCTAAAATCTAGGTCTGTTACAGTGACAAAGGGGGGGAGGGGCTCCCCTACATCTACAGGAAAAAAGGTTTCACCATCATCATAGATGGGGATTCTATACTGTAAAAGCAGTGACACAATGGAGCTCACTGCCACGAGAGCTTGTGATGGTGGATTCATTAAACTAGTTTAAGAATGGTTTAGATGCCTTAATTATTACAAGTTATGGGAACTAGATTCTGGAGATAGGACATTGATACAAAGATTATTCTGCCATATTTGGAGTCCGAAAGGAATTTTTCTGCATGAAACAATTGTCATTCACCGCACTGAAGTTTTTGCCTTCTTCTGGATCAACTCAGTTAAAGTTATGACTTGATGGACCTGTGCCTTTTTCCAACCTTATCTACTATATATATACAGGTATACAGATAGGTACAGCTCCCCACAGGCAGGTAACAGAAATTAAAAATAATAACACAAATACTCACCTTACCTTCCCGGCCGAGCGTCTTCCTCTTCTGCCGACACTGGTGGCGTGACATCATCACACCACCAGCGTCGGGACGCTCCTCTATCAGCTCCTCGGCCGCACAGCCTATGACGACTGTGCGGCTGAATGAGATCACTCCATCGTGCTGCTGCCTTCAGAGAGCTAAGCAGCCAGTATCAGTGTATACCGGCCGCTTAGCTTCATCGCCGCCTGCACCGTGCAGCCGTCAATCACTGCATCGCTGACTCTATGTGAGCCAGCGATGCAGCATGTGGCTAGGGGGACCTGCGGGACCCCCCTGGCTCAAGGGCCCAGTCGCAAGTGCAACCGCTGCGACCCCTGTAGCTACACCACTGGCCAGAATGTATGAACATGTTCTTCTACAGTTCATACATACAGGGCAGTGTAGTGCCAATATGACAAGTCTTGGTCAGGCACCACCTTTACCCTGGTCTGGCTGTTCTAACTGTTCTGCGCCAAAGTTTTGGCATCAAAGAATCATAAATGTGTCTACTTCTAGTAATGTGGTGCGACACCCGAAGAACGCCGAAAACTTTGCGCCAAAGTTTGGAGTACACCTGCTCATACATCTATAGAACTGGTCTACTACAGCTTTTTGATGCCAGAATTCTGCCGCAGCCCCATTCATACATGTTGCCCATACTGTTCATGAGAGGAGCACTTGCTTAGCACATAACTGCACATAAGATAGAAAACAGTTCACATCAGCAGGCAGAAGAGCCACAGTACCATAAAGGAGGAGATTGCTCATGTGCAAAAATACAGACTAACAACCATGCACACACCTACTATCCATCAGGGGGTGATTGGTAGTACTACAATTGAACATACATAAGGCTGATAAAGGGTGATAGTCATATGGTTGTGTGTGGTACACTATGCTGGTTCTATTGGTAATAACCATACTATTTGACTTAGTGGGTACCCCAACCTCCTTAAGTGCCCAACACAAACTACTGACATCTGCTGCTCCCCAGTATCACAGGATCAAACTAAGGGCGACATCTATGAATTTGCGTGTGCCATATTTGTAATTTGGCGCCGACACACCAGTTCTATATAGATATAGAGGAGTGAATAATACAACAGAATGAGTGAAAGTGTTATGTACCAAACATTTTTGGCACATAGTGTTATGTGCCAAAATTTGTATGGCAGTTTGGCACCAAACTTTGGGACATTAAAATATGTCGTCAAGTGCACATTGCGACAAATTAGGCTGTATGCCTATTTATACATCTATAGAACAGGCAATATACAACAAAAAATGGTGAATTCATATATGTCCCCCTAAATAGTGGAAAAATATCAAACAAGAGGTATTTGCTGATATTTTGGTCACAATACACAAGCTCAAAACCCATGTTAAGGGCCCTGATTATTTTGCGTGTTGCTTCACTAGTTTTACTTGTAATTTACAAACAATGGGATGTTTTTTACTTAAATTCACTGGAAAAAGAGCCAAATTCACTGCCATAAAGCCCCAGTGCTACATGGGAGAAGCTGCACAGGTGCAGATCACTGATGAACAATTGCTCACACACCCCCTATTCATGAGCGAGCAATTGCTTAGTACATACTGTAATTGTACAGAAGCAGGGGCGTAGCTACAGGGGGTGCAGCGGTAGCAGACGCTACCGGGCCCAGCAGCCTGATGGGGCTCAAAAGCCCTCCTGCCACATAAGAAGATACCAGCATTGTAAATGGTGCATGGTAACTGGGGGTCCCCATTTCACTTTTCGGGACCAGGGCCCAAGAGCTTGAAGTTACGCCTCTGTACAGAAATAAGAGCCAGTTCACACCAGCATGCAGAAGGGGCCGCATACTGAGTTTCCTCGAGTGCAAAAATACGATAAACAACCACTCCCACAATTTCTGTTCATCGATTGTTGGCTTTACAATCACAGAAAAAAGGGTGTAAGTCACGGTTACATGTAGTGCACCATTCGGGCTTTCAAACATTTAGTGACCCCCATACTTTTTGACTGAAAAGGTTTCACAAGGCAACAAACTCTACTAGGCAGTTTGTTTCCCCCCATAGTAGTAGTGTGAATGACGTTTCATCAGTAATCTGCAGCTGTCGTGTTCTCTCATGTAGCACGAGGCTTTTATTGCCTCCTTAGGAATGCATTTTTTCACCTGCCTCGATTAAGAGTAAGTTTGGCCCTTTTTTCTCGTGATTTTAAGTAAATTTAATATCCATTGTCAGTGAGTTTCTAAATACTAGTAGAGATGGGCGAAGTTCACAAAAATTCGATTCGGTGACTTCCCCTGAATTTCCCGACAAAATTTCCCTTTTGGTCCGAATTACTTCAGGACTAGTGATGAGCGATTACGTTGACTATCGTCATCAGGTCGATAGTTGATATCGTCCCAAATTTTCAAACGGTATTCGATAGTTGATAATAGAAATTTTCGCCGATGACCATTTTAAAATCTATGGGAGAGGAAAAACCACCTTCATTTCTTACACCCAAACAGGCTGGAGATGCGGAATTAACATCCACAGCAGTCAAATGGATACGTGCTAAAATCTAAGGCAACACACTTAGGTTATAAAAGCCACAGAAAAATAGTCACAGACCATTCACTATCCCTGTCCTGGGTCACCGCATGACCCTTAAACCTGCATGACCCACGAATGAAAAAGTGCCAGACGGCAGTATGATTTGAAGCATCGTTTTGCGTGAACTTGACCTTGACTATACCTGTCCTGGGCCACAGCATGAGCCCCAAACCTGCATGACCCCCAGATTTAAAAAGTGCCGGGAAAAGGAGTCTTTGAACCACCATTTTAGTTGAACTGGACATTGAATATCCCTGTCCTGGGCCACAGCATGAGCCCCAAACCTGCATGACCCCCACATTTAAAGACTGCTGGGAAAAGGAGTCTTTCAACAACCATTTTAGTTGAACTGGACATAGACTATACCTGTCCTGGGTAACCTACATCTGTTCATGTTTTCCTGTATCTCCCTTGTACAATTCAGAGGAATATTTGTATCAGCTATTTTGTGCATGCCAGTTTTTTAGTAGTTTAATTCTAGAAAACACATTTTTAAAATAGGATGGAATCCCACCACATCTTTGTTTCTCTTTTTTTAAATGTATTAAATGGGTTGTCTCCCTACAGGGATTGCTAGCTCTGTTAAAGATCTTGCAAAAACAAGTCATTTTGCAATATGTGTCTGTGAGGAAGAATTAACTTTATTGCATCCCCCATTCTGAATCTAGTCAGAACACAGCTTCCCCCACCACAGGACAAGCTCAATTTACATGTTAATCAGCACAGCTCTCTTCCCCAATGCCTCTGTAGGAAGTCGCCACAGCATGGGGTCAACCCATGAAAGGATCCTCATGTAACCCAATTAGCACTGAACAAATGCTAGTCCCAGCTTCAAAGACTTCAATCAATCCATCCCAGTCGGGTCGTCTCCGATATTTCATATCGCTTTATAGGCGATCCGCTCATAACTGGTGCATGGCGGGTTCATATCGCAAAATATGGAACTCCCCCGCACGCACAGGCCCATTTCCAGGTTTCCAAGGCGCAGGGGGACTGAGATATCCACAACCGGACCCTGGGAGTCCATAAGATAAGCATGTTTGATATCCAGGCGTCAGGAAAGCCCAGACGGTTCTGATGGTACCACCAGCTCGGTTCTGTGCCAATGCCCTGCCGAGTTATAGTCCATTTTTGGTTTTGTATCAGAAACTGCATGACCTGAGTGGGAGGAGTTCATAGACCATCCCAGGGGCGTGTAGGGGGCTGCCTAGTGGGCTGCCCCTCGCAGATATAAGCCAGGAGCCAGGGGTGGCTCTTCCTGTTTGATCAAAGGAGGGGGGTATCTGAGAGCAGGTCCAGTAACATCATCACGCAGCAGCCAGGCCACATCTGCCCCCCGTGCGGCCGGGCACCATGCAACAACGGTAACTTGACTTATTTTAACTGCCTTTTGTCTGTAATCCATAATTGTATTTGCACCTCTCTCTGACCTGTATATTATTATCCATCTTGTACATATTCCCTGTCTAGTGGGCCCTTCAAGGCTGATTAAATCTATAAACTTTAATCTGAGTTAGTCTGTCTTGATCAACGGCCTCACACGCCTAATTCTCGGTCTATAGTATATAGCTACCCACGGGTTGGTTCCTGGCCCTGCTATAAGTCGGTAACGGACCGGGCTTATAACTAAACGAGAGAACTGGTGGCAGCATTGTTCGTCTCCTGTGCCGGTGTGGGCAGGGGTAACAGTGGAACAGTATCTGGCTGACCTAGAGCTCCCCCTAGAAGGCAGCGCAACGTCGAGATACACCCCAAGTCAGGCCGCCGTCCCTCAAGTGGGCCGGCGGACTAGGCTGTTTTCGTCACAGTATCCATTAACAGTGTCCTACCTATTCCTGTTTTTTACAGCACCATCACCCTTGAGCCACTTTTGACAATTGGAAGAAAAAATGTCTGTTAGAAACAACATTTTTTTATAATAGGACCTGTAGTACAGCTGCATGTCCCAGCAAAATGCCCTCAAAAATTCTAAACATGACCCTTGAGCCACTTTTGACAATTGTGAAGAACAAATGTCTGTTAGAAACAAAAAACTCGAGAAGGGTGTTCCTGGCTTTATAGGAATGGATGAAGTGCATGCACAGTTTCCTGGCCATTTTCAGAATCTTCTGAAGATCGGTGGAAGACTTCAGGAACCTTTTCACAACCAGATTGAACATGTGCGCCATGCAGGGTGCATGGACCATCCCTCCTCGGTGCAGCGCGGTCACCATGTTACTCCCATTGTCCGTCACCATGGTTCCGATTTGCAGTTGGTGCGGAGAAAGCCACAGATCGATTTCTTGCTGCATGACGCGGAGCAGTTCCTCCCCTGTGTGACTTCGTTCGCCGAGGCAAGCCATTTGTAGAACTGCGTGACATCGCTGTGCCCTACACATGTGATATGATGGAGCAGTACTTGTGGAGGCTGAGATGATGGTGGTTGTGGAGGAGGAGGAGGCGGACATTGGCACGGGAGCCGCAGTTTGACAACGTGGAGGAGAAAGTGGCGTCTCCTGTCCAAGTTGTTGGTGTGCCTGGGCAGGAAGCACATTCACCCAGTGGGCCGTAAAGGACATGTACTGGCCCTGACCGTAGTTACAGCTCCAGACGTCTGCGCTGCCGTGCACCTTGGAACAAACCGATAAGCTCAAGGACTGGCCCACCTTCTGTTCTACATATTTATGAAGTGCTGGTACTGCCTTTTTAGAAAAGAAATTACGGATTGGAACTCTCCATCTCAGCTCGACACAAGCCATTAGTTCTCTGAACGGTGCAGAGTCCACCATTTGGAAAGGGAGGGACTGCAGTACCAACAACTTGGACAGGAGCACGGTCAGCTTCTGCACCTTAGGATGGTTGGATGCATACTGTTGTCTCTTTGCAATCGCCTCGCTGAACGACTGCTGGCGCCATGAGTAGCGAGGAGCAGGACCGGGAGATGATGGCAAAGAGAAACAGCTCCCTTCTGCAGAGGTGGTGGAGCCTTGACTGGCTGCAATGGCATGCGTGCCACTGGCCGCTGCTGCTGCTGTTGCTGCGGCGGCAGGATGGACCACCACATCTGAGCCACGTTTCTCCCAGGCCACCGGATGGTGACGCTGCATGTGTTGACGCAGGGCCGTGGTGCCAACGTTAGCTCCCTGGCCACGCTTCACTTTCTGCCCACAGATTCTACATATACCCATATTCGGCCCCCTCGATGTCTTAGCGAAGAACTGCCACACCGCCGAGTAGCTGATTTTACCGCCAACGCTCCGCACTGAGTGACTACTACCACCGCTGCCTCGCTGAGCCCCTGTGCCGCTACTTTCTTGGACCTGCGAAGCGGGTTTTCTACCCCGTGGCCGCTTGGCTCCCGACCTCACACTCCTGCTACCCCGCTGACTCACGGCCACACGACCCACTTGTTGGCTGCACTGCTGCGAGACGCGCAATCTGTCGCCCTCTTCTCCTGACGATGATGAAGCCCTTGCATCACCCGGCTCCCAAGTGCGGTCAGTTACATCATCATTGATTTGTGTTTCATCGTCACTGCTGTCC
Source organism: Phyllomedusa bahiana (assembly GCA_025379985.1). Lineage (NCBI taxonomy): Eukaryota > Metazoa > Chordata > Amphibia > Anura > Hylidae > Phyllomedusa > Phyllomedusa bahiana. The sequence goes on along the minus strand of JAODAL010013653.1, from coordinate 80,102 downwards.
ACATCACCGGTCTTGGTATGCAGAGACTGACCCCTCACGACATGACCTCCCATGCCACTCTCCACATCTATACTTTGCTGCCTACTGCAAGAAGCAGGGCATATTGGCCCCATTTCTTCACTGCCAGTAGCTGCTGACTGCCCTCCTCAAATTGTTCATCCTCGCTATATAGTGGCGCTGAGCCCAGACCACATAGTAGATCTCTGGCTGAGAGAACCGGATGGGACAGATGCGGGTTGAGGACAGGTGAGGGCCGCTGACCCGCTCCCGGACCATGCCAACTAAGGGTTGTGTCTGATGATCCCACCAACTCTTGGCTGGGGTTGTCAGATGTCATCTGGGAGGAAGAGGATGACCTAGCCAACCAATAAAGAACCCTTGGGTTGCTGGTCAACACACGGCCGCTAGATGACAGCGGCAGTTGTGGCCTCACCGAGTGATCCCTGCTGCGACGTCCCCTTGCTGTGATGCGACCTGGGCCTACTCCAGGAATGTTTGTACCACTGCCACTCGCAGGTGAAGAGCCTGCCACCTCTCTGTCTGACATACTGTTTGTTCTAAAATGTACAGACACTGTTTGATGAAGATATCTGTATATGATAAATACACACCCTGTATTTGACTCCAAATGAACCCACTAACAAGCTTGGGTAACCCTTGGATATAAATTGCGCTCTACAAATGGCCAGGAAAAATTTATTTGTATGTGCCGTTTAAAAACACTGTGCATTTTACTGAATATGAAAGCTGAAACAGTATTAATTAACCTTCGGTTTTGAATTATGCTACAGGCAAATTTGCTTGTCTGGCGGTGAAAAAGAACGTTTCTTTTAGTGAACACAACAGCAGAACAACGCTTAATTAAACCCTGGATCTAAATTGCGCAAAAGAAATGAGCAACCAAAAATTACCAGCTTTGTAGCGTGTTAAAATGGCGTATATTTTACGGTACACAACAACAGAAAACTTGTAATTAACCTTCGGTTGTGAATTATGCTACAGGCAAAATTTCTTTTTTGGCGGTGAAAAAGAACGTTTCTTTTACTAAGTTCAACTGCAGAAAAATACTTGGATGTAAATTGCGCAAAAGAAATGAGCAACAAAAAATTAAGTGGTATGTGGATTGTAAAAACGCTGTTTCTTTAAATGAATACAACAGGAACAGGCTTAGATAACCCTTGGATATTTAATGTCCTGTGAGCAGATAGCATTAAAATGTATATGCAGCTGCATTGGACGCACACTGGACTTCAGTTCCAATACCCCACAAAATCAGAATTAGAACGTAAGAGAAGCAGTCTCTGAGACAAGCTGCGACACCCCCCAAAAATCGCTGTATAAAAATGAGTTCTTTAGTAACAGCTATCATAAGCAGCCGCAGCAGCACCTTCCCTACTCAGTACAGTGAGAGCGGTATGAGCTCCCAGCGTCGCGTCCGGACTTATATCGTGCGGTGACGTCACAGAATCCCTCCGGTCTCTGATTGGCTTCATCTCTGGCTTCATCTTGCTTCATCTCTGTCATGCAGGCTATGCCCTTCTTCCTCCCAGAGTTCTTTGCCCCATGTAATGCCATGTGCTCGCAGCCATTTTATCAATCAAAAGCACGCTTCGTTCCTGTGAAGTACCCCAAACTTCGACCTCGTTCAGAACCGAAGTTTTCCTGAAATTCTAAACGAAGTCCACTTCGTTAGAATCAATTCGCCCATCACTAAATATAATACCGTACCCATTAACCTGAAAGTTTTGTATTTTACTTAAGACTATGGAATATCCATCGATAGGGCATGAGATATTTTTTATAAATCTGGACCACGCACTGGGGTAGGGACTGACATAACATGTGCCAATATTAGCACATCTCCCTAAACTTCAACTGTGCCACATCTCTGCATTAAACTGATTAAAGAGCCTATATATGATACTTGCAGGTTATCTCTCCTTAACATACACTCACCGGCCACTTTATTAGGTACACCATGCTAGTAACGGGTTGGACCCCCTTTTGCCTTCAGAACTGCCTCAATTCTTCGTGGCATAGATTCAACAAGGTGCTGGAAGCATTCCTCAGAGATTTTTGGTCCATATTGACATGATGGCATCACACAGTTGCCGCAGATTTGTCGGCTGCACATCCATGATGCGAATCTCCGTTCTCTTCACATCCCAAAGATGCTCTATTGGATTGAGATCTGGTGACTGTGGAGGCCATTTGAGTACAGTTCATTGTCATGTTCAAGAAACCAGTCTGAGATGATTCCAGCTTTATGACATGGCGCATTATCCTGCTGAAAGTAGCCATCAGATGTTGGGTACATTGTGGTCATAAAGGGATGGACATGGTCAGCAACAATACTCATGTAGGCTGTGGCTTTGCAACGATGCTCAATTGGTACCAAGGGGCCCAAAGAGTGCCAAGAAAATATTCCCCACACCATGACACCACCACTACCAGCCTGAACCGTTGATACAAGGCAGGATGGATCCTTTGCTTTCATGTTGTTGACGCCAAATTCTGACCCTACCATCCGAATGTCGCAGCAGAAATCGAGACTCATCAGACCAGGCAACGTTTTTCCAATCTTCTACTGTCCAATTTCGATGAGCTTGGGCAAATTGGAGCCTCAGTTTCCTGTTCTTAGCTGAAAGGAGTGGCACCCGGTGTGGTCTTCTGCTGCTGTAGCCCATCTGCCTCAAAGTTCGCCGTACTGTGCGTTCAGAGATGCTCTTCTGCCTACCTTGGTTGTAACGGGTGGCTATTTGAGTCCCTGTTGCCTTTCTATCAGCTTGAACCAGTCTGCCCATTCTCCTTTGACCTCTGGCATCAACAAGGCATTTCCGCCCCAGGACTGCCGCTCACTGGATGTTTTTTCTTTTTCGGACCATTCTCTGTAAACCCTAGAGATGGTTGTGCGTGAAAATCCCAGGAGATCAGCAGTTTCTGAAATACTCAGACCAGCCCTTCTGGCACCAACAACCAGGCCACGTTCAAAGGCACTCAAATCACCTTTCTTCCCCATACTGATGCTCGGTTTGAACTGCAGGAGATTGTCTTGACCATGTCTACATGCCTAAATGCACTGAGTTGCCGCCATGTGATTGGCTGATTAGAAATTAAGTGTTAATGAGCAGTTGGACAGGTGTACCTAATAAAGTGGCCGGTGAGTGTAGATCCACAATTTGACTCTACAACTTTTGATTATAATGACTTCCCATGCCAGAAATCTCATCATTCTCCTCAGAACAGGATAACCTTTTCAAGTCAGCTGTTTCATGTATTTGGCATTGCATTTAAAGCACAGTTCCAGATAATGAATGAGCTGGAAAGCCTTTAGAAACAGAAATCTCATACATTTTGCACAGCTGTATGTCACATTTAATATAGCACCTACTTCTCCATAGAATCATTTGTAATATTGCCAGTTTTTTAATTTGCATATTATTACACATGGATAAATATTTATCAGTTCCATGTAATTACTTTCCATCCATTGGATTTTGCAATATTTGTATTAAGGCATCAATCTTTGTTTCAGGACATGTGATTAGAATTAGATTAGTCTAGTGAGGAGATGTCATTTTATTACTTAAAGTGGTTCCCATCACTTAATAAATTGACAAGGGAATCTGTAAAATAAAATATGTGCAGTATTTCCCTAAATCAATGTTATTAAAAAGAAGGCTGAGTTTAGCTAGTGCGATTTTCTTCTTATCTTTTATTGTTTATTGCTCATTACAGGGAGATCCAACAATTTCTGCCTTCTAACCACCTCTTGTACATTTTTCTTTTCACTGGCAATGGCCGGGATCTCAGGAACACATATTTCCTTGCATGCCCTACCATTCTGACCACTACACTGAGCTTTGGCTTTGACAGTTCTGCCCAATACCACCACTTCTGGTGCTATCTCTACAGTCAGTGGCAAAGCTACCGCACTTGCGACCGGGAACCAGGGAGCCCACAGTCTCCCCTCACCTTAGTGGCTGCCAACTGTCCAATCTTGAGGTTGTGTTTTAAAGTCTGCCACTTGTGACAACTTTGAAGTATGTGTAGATGCCAAAACACATCAAACAGTTGTTGTACCTACTTCCATTTACACCTGTAAAGGTTACTGTGCTCAAAGATTTTGGGAGGAATTTTTCTGGGTAAAAAGAGTGGCTGGAGTAAGAATGATTGGAGAATCAGGGTCAGAAGATACCAGAACAAGTGGTCTTGCAGTTATCATTGTTGATACTTCTGCAAGAAAGGTAACTAAGACCTCATGTGTCAGAGATGACTTGTGGCACAACAACATTGAATCAAGGATTCTTCGTGAGAATCCAATCATACGTTCCCAGGATCCTCCTTTGTGAGATGAATGGGGGGGAGGGTAAAAAAACAAGTGTATCTCTTGTTAGGTAAGAAATTGCTTAATTGTAGTTCCTTGCCCCTACAAAGTTAGTGCCACAGTCAGACCTCAGTTGTTTGGTGGTCACATGGACAGAGAAGAATCTTCGGAGAGCATTAATGAAGTGAGAGGAATCCATAGCTTCAATCACTTCAATGTGTACTGCTCGACTGCTAAGGCAGATGAAAAACACAGCCCACCGTTTGCTGCTCCACCAAGGGTTCTTGGTGTAATGACTGACCATGAGCCAAAGATATCCAGCCCAACATAAGTAAAAGACAGTGCCCCGACCAATCGGGCTACAGACCATACAGGGGCCATACATTCTTGGGGCTCGCCAACTACTATCACCAATTCATTTCACATTTTTCTGTGGGTGCTGGCGGTCCTTACACAGAAAAACTGTAGCATGCTGATTCTTCTCTAAAACTTTCTCTTCTGAGGAGAAAAACGAATCGTGAACTACTGACCATAAAGCTGGCCCTGGAATAGTGGCCCCACCTCCTGGAGGGGGCTCGGCATCCAGGTAATAGATTTACCGACCACAAGAATCTCTTGTACCTCCAGTCGACTCAATGTCTGAATCCATGTCAAGCCTGGTGGTCTCTCTTCCTCTTCAACTTCTTGAACATTTCCAATCTGCAGAGAAGAACATACAGGCCGATGCCCTTTGCCATGCCTCTGATGTTACTGGTGAAAAATCAGCATCATGGCACATCGTACCTCCCAAACGCCTGATTTCCGCAGCTTCTATAGACCTCCGACATGAACCCTCCGAAGAAGACTTATGTGCGTCCTGCGCTCCGGAAGATGATTCTAAAATGGGGACATTGCTCTCGGGTGGACGGACATCCCAGAGTATGAAAATCTTGTTTAGATATATCTCGTTTCAACTGGAGGCCAGATCTTATTAAAGATGTCAAAGAATTTGTGGAATATTGTACAGGGCGACAGGGCAACAACCAAACAGCAGGACCACTACCTTCTCCTTTGTGCAAGGAGGAACAGGAGAAGCAATGCCAGAGCCCTGCAAAATGCAGTTCAGCAGGGCATTAATATCCATGTATCTGCTCAAACTGTCTCTATGAGGTATGGGGGCCCAACGTCAACAAGTCAGGCTGATCCACACAGGACTGATAGATACAGGGCTGATCAGGATCTAAGAGGACTTAAAAGCTTCTGCAGCATCATCCCTTCATAATCTTCCCTGCCTTTTCAATGAAGAGCCCAGCTGCTGCATTCAGCTGACTTTCCACTACCACAGCTGCACAGTACGTGTGCAGCTGCAAACTCTGCATGGCTATTTTCAAATGGCCGTGCAGGGTTAGATGTCGACTGCCTGGACATTTAACCCCTTACCGACATTTGCCGTACTCATACGGCAATGTCGGGTAGGGGTTCCCGCAAATTGCCGTATGAGTACGTCAAGCGGATCTTGCGCGCTCACAGGCGGAGCGCGCAAGATCGCGGCATGGAACCGGCGGTATATTACTGCTGGCATCATGCCGCATCCCCCACGGCCGGAGTGAGCTCCGGCCGCGGGGGATTAACCCCCCGATGTCGCGACATGGTGGTCGCGACATCGCGGCTGCAGGCGGCAGGAGTGAGCTCCTGCTGCCCGAGATCCGGCGCAGTAATGGCGCTGAGCGCCGCTACTGAGTCTCCTACCAGGCAGCCCGGATGCTGAATGACAGCATCCGGGTTGTCTGGTGACGTCACGATGCCCACAATGCATTGTGGGCAGCGTGACAGACAGTTGCCATGGAGACCAGCATACAGCTATAAGCTGTATGCTGATCTCCTATTGCATGAACGATCTGATGATCGTTCATGCAATTCCCCCCAGGGGAAAAGTGTGAAAAATGTGAAAAAGTAAAAAAAAAAAGTGTGAAAAAGTAAAACACAAACACAAAAAATAAAATAAAAACACGTACACCGCCCTTTTCCCCTTTACAAACGCCAAGCACCCCAAAAAAAAGATCAAAAAAAATAAAGTACCCATTTTTTTGGTAGCCGATGCGAAAGCACCCACCCTATAAATCTGTCACGTTAATTAACCCGTCGGTGAACCCCCCTTTTTTAAAAAACAAAAACAAAAAACAGTCACAGAATTGGATTTTTGTACATCTGCACACTAAAGGGAAATAAAAACGATAAAAAAACTAATTAAATGCCAAAAAGTTGTCCCAATTAAAACTTCAGTTCACCCCGAAAAAAAAAAACTCCTTACACAGCTCTGTTATAAAAAAATTTAAAAAAATTTGGTTTTAGAAGATAGGATGATAAATATTGTTTTACACAAAAAAAAACAATTTTTTCAAATAATTGTGCTTTCAAATAAAAAAAAAAAAACATAAATTGGGTACACCGTTCGTTAAACCCACAGAGAAAAACTAAATTGCCCGGATATGCAGGGGAACGCTATTAAAAAAAAAAAAAAAAAAACATGCTGGGATTGCGAATTTTCTTACCCTCCCTTCCAAAAAAAGGTTTTAAAAGCGATCATAAAGTCTTGCCCCCCTCAAAAATGTTACCATAAAAAACGCAACTCCCCCCGAAAAAAAAAAGTCCCTATACAGCTCCAAAACAAAAATAAAAAAAGTTAGGCTTAAAATGCGTGATAAAAACGTTTTTTCCCTTTTAAAATAAGTGTTTTTATTGTGAAAAAGCAGTAAAATTTTTAAAAAAATTAACAAATGGGGGTTCGCGTAATCGTATCAACCTGCTGGGGAAAACAGATGTTTTTTATAGCACAGTGCCGCTGAAAAAAAATAAAAAAAAAAAAAACATACCAAGATTGCTGATTTTGTACAAAAAGCCTCACAAAAACCTTAATAAAAATGATCAAAGCATCACATCCCCCCAAATGGTACCAATAAAAAAACAATACCCGAAAAAAAACAACCCCACAAAGTCCATATGCAAAAAATTAAAAACTATGGCTGTCAAATAAAAACAAAAAAAACGCATGTTTATAAAAACTCGTTTCTATGTGAAAAGTAATAAAACATAAAAAAACAAAAAAAAATTTTTAATCTTGTAATTGTCCCGCCCCCCCAATATAAAGTTATCCCGTCATTTTTCCGTTGGTAATCTGTAAAAATGAACCCCAAAAAAAATGGGGAAAACTGCTTTTCCCCCCCCTCCTTACTTTGGCCCAATGCAAAAAAAAAAACTAGAACCCCTGTCGCCCAAATGCAAAATACACCCTTAATGAGATCCCGGGGGGTGTTGAATCCAAAATGGGAAACTTCTGGGAGGTTTCACCTGTTCTAGTACTTTGGGGGGCTTTGCAGATGCACATGGCCCCCCCAAATATCGGCGCCAAAAGCCAAATACCTCCCTCCCTTGTACCCCTGCCAGGGCCCCCAAACGCGTTTAACCCACATGTAAGGTATTCCGAACTTGGAGAAATTTTCGTAACACAATTTTGGGCTTTTTTTCCCCAAAATTTCCCTTTTAAAAATTAAAATTTTCAGCTAAAAATTTCGATTATTGGAAAAAAATATATTTTTTTTATTTCGAGCGAAAGCTAAAAAAATTTGTGAAAACGCCTTGGGGGCGATATATTCACTCACCCTGGATAATCCCTAAGGGGTTTTAGTTTTTAATTGGGGTCCCTTTTTAGGGGTATTTTTTTAAGTTTTGGACCTTAGGGGGTCCGAAAACCCGAATGGCCCCTTAATAAAATTTAATGAAAAAAGAGGGGCCCCGAGTCCAGTAGGGGTTTCCCCCTATTCTGGGGCTTGTGGTTGAGCCAAATAATGCAATTGGGCCCTTGGGAATTCTGAAACGCGAAACTGGGGAATCAAAATTAATTTGATTTCCCTGATACATTTTCGTATTCTTGTCAATATGTTTTAAAAATTTAAAAAACTGAAAAAAAATGAAAATTTTTAATTTTTACTTCCATTTGCTTTTTAATTCTGTAAACACCTAAGGGTTAAAAAACTTCTAAATTTGGTTTTTTAATACTTTTAAGGGTGTTGTTTCTTTGATGAGGGCATTTTGGGGTATTAACTAAGGTCAAATCAAAGTCACGTTAAATGGGGCTGGTCCCCAAAAAAATTTTTTTGCAAAATTTTGAAAATTTTTAAAATTTTTACTAAATTTTTAAAGCCCCCAATTCGTAAAAAAAAAAAAAGACATTTAAAAAAAAAGATGCCAAACACGCAACATATGGTAGATCTAGTTTTAAAATATTTTGAGTGGAAAAATCTGTCTTACATGCAGAAATTTTTTGGTTTTGAAAATTTTAAAATTTTTCCCCTTTTTTTACCCTAATTTGATATTTTTTCCAAATAAACAATCATTTTTTGGACCAAAATTTCTTTCTATTTAAAGCACAATGTGTCCGGAAAACAATCTCTGAATCACTTGGATAGGTTAAAGTGTCAAAAATTTTTCCCATAAAAGGGCAATGACAGATTTCAAAAATTGGGGGTCTGTCAGAGGGCCAAAACTGGCCCGGGGGAAGGGGTTAAGGGGAATGTTAAGACGGGCCCTCAAAGTCTGTTTTCACGTTTTTTAAAATGAAAAAATGCGCCTATGTTTGTTGGTGCCGAAGTGGACATAAAGCAGGGAAACCGACCCTCCACAAACAAAACACTTGAATATCGCCCGCGGGAGCTGTAATGCGCCTACTTTTTCCGACCCGCATTCATACATGTCGGGGTTTTCGAATGTGGTGCGTATGCCCCCCAAAAACCCCCCAAGAACACCCCTTCATGTTAGGTGCATTAGAAAATGGGAACCTTGCCCCAACAGGCATTTTAATTTGGGTTACAGCGGAGCCGGCACGTGAGGGACATTAACACCAAAAATGTGTGAAATTTCCCCACATACATGTTCCCCCCCTTAAAAAAATGGGCGTCAGCATTTGATTAAGTTGTTTTGAAAACCCAAAAGAAAAAGACCATATTTTATTTGGGGTTTATCCAAAGGAAATAGTGTTAAATGTCCCAAAAAAAGTTTCACATTTTTTGGCACAAGCATTTATATTATGCGTTTTACTCCCCTTTTGCCCGGCCCGGGAAGGGTACAGTCTAAGCCAAAATAAAAGGTCTTCAAAGAATGGGGTGTTTGGCAAAAATTTTTGTTGCAAGAAGCAAAAGTTCATAAGGTTAACCCGGGGAAACTTTTAAACAGCATTAGTAAATGAGACCCTATGAATTCATGTCCTTTTTACTAGTATACTCTTTTGGAGATATTTCTTAAATTATTTTTTAAATTGTTTTTCCTATCATAAAGTCTTTTTAAAATGCCTGAAGAAACAATATACCCAGAGCATGCTGCATTTTGAGAAAATTGCCATGGGCCCAAAAAAAATCAGCAAAACAAGTTAAAACTCTGCAAAAAAAACCAATTTGCATTGCATTTCTCATTTACCTAATGATTTACAGCTGACTACAGGAATTAAGGAAACGGCTGGAAAAAAAATAAAAACAAAAATGCTGCAAAACATGGCCCTTTTCCTAAAAAACACCTTTTTTTGCCCCAGTAAATAAACCCCGCTGCATTAGAACATTCTTTTAAAGAAAAAGGAAAAAGTTATCGAAAAGTTATTGCATATTCCAGATCGGTGTTTTAATGAATAATTTTCATTGAAAATAAATGTATCTGATGTATTAAAGTTTTTCTCTTAAATTATGTTTCCTTTTAAGTAGGTCTAAGATGGCTTTCATGACCTAAAACATGTTCTGATGTATGTGAACCCAGAGAACAGGTCACCACGGCAACAAGAATAAATGAAGATACACATTACCATAAACCCTCTGAGCAATTACATTTACAATTCGCACTGTAGAATTAATACATTTTGTTTAAGAAGGAATAACAAAGCCACAGTAACTACTAAAATCTCATCTCTAATGCAGAGGAAAAACCTACTGAACATCAAAGGGAATATGTGAAAAAATCCTCGAAGTTGTCAATGATTAAGTGAGAAAACAGAATTTTGGTTCACAGACATACTCAAAAATGGTGAAAAGGGAAAATACATAATTTATACCCAAAGAGGAACAGACACAGGGTAGATAGAAGTCAAGCAAAAAATAAGAGGACGATAAGGGGAAAAGGGGAGGCAAAAAAAAATAGACATTTTATTTTTCATTTCCCCACAGTATCTGCTCTTTTACCAATTTTAAAATATTATTGAGTAAAAGCAATTGTGATTTTAAACTAGCCTATTTTTTGGGCCCTTTTCTTTGTTTTTAAGGTTGGAGCAAAGGTAACATCTGTAATTTTAACAGTTTTTCATGTGCTGTAGATCCCCAGCTACTAATTGCATGCAACTTGTAAAGCCTTGTTCTGTCTCTCTAGAGAGGGGTCTTTTTTGTTCAGCATTGCCTTTAAAATATGCATTTTCTTGTTTTTTATGGTATTTTTCCTTGAACAATTCTGCTTGCTTGGTAATAATAACAATAACCAAGCCCACTATCTTTTTTTAAAGAAGACAAAATAGTAGAGACAAAAAAGCACCAGATACAAAAAAGAGCATCAGATCGAAGCGTTGTGTCCCCGAGGAAAGAGAGAATTTTCGTTGTATTGTAGAATGGAAAATATATATTTCCACCTCTCCCAAAAGATGCTACTATTTATGGTAATCCTCACCCCTGGCCCTCCCCGAACATTCTTGGGGCCGGTTGGGTTTTTCCACAATGTTTTTTTAAACCCTTTTTTGGACCCCCAAAACATTTCCCAAAAAAATATCAGCAAGTGCATTGATTTCTTTTTTATCTGTTCGACGAGTGATGGGTGCTGCATGTTTATTGGTTTTTTTTCAATGCGCTTTTCGGATCCGTTTTAAGAATTGACATGTCAATTCTATTTGCGCTTAACGCAAGTGAAATCCCCATAGAAACAATGAGGTGCGCTTTTTGAGCCCGAAAAACGGATCCAGTTTTTTTCATTATAATACTAAAACCACTCAACATTCTACAATAAACTATTTATCTAAAACATTAATAAATGTATTATTAAAAACTTCTATAATTTCTATAAATACCCATTCTATAGTAATAAACTGCTTTTATATCATTCAATACATATAAAAAGTGATTTATAAGATTAAACACATGTAAAATGCTGGTAGCGCCCTCCATTGTGCTTCCTCTGAAATACATGTAAAATGCTGGTAGCGCCCTCTATTGGGCTTCCTCGGAAACACATGTAAAATTCTGGTAGCGTCCTCTAGTGGGCTTCCTCTGAAACATATGTAAAATGCTGGTAGCGCAGTCTATTGGGCTTCCTCTGAAACACCTGGAAAATGCTGCTAGCGCCCTCTATTGGGTTTACTCTTACACTACTACTTAACCACTTTCCACTCTAAGTGAAAATGTAGGTCATTAGATTACTAAAGTTCAACCTGTGTATTATCTTCTTTTCTCAAGTTACATTATTATTACCACTTAAACACATTTCTGATTTAATCACTTGTTAATTGTCAATCAAGTTAAAGGGGTTTTGCCACGAAGTAAAATTGACGTGGGAAGTTTGCAAATTAAATAACAAACATTTTCACCATCCATTATTATTAAAAATTCTGGACCGTTTTTGTTTTAGCTGCTCCTTTAGTGATCCATTGTTTACAGCTCATCTTCAAGGGATATGACCAGGGCTGAGAGCTACTCAGTCCTGGTCGCACATACTCAGATATCACCTCTCCTCTCAGGCAGCTACTGAGTGTTCAAACCCCAGGTGCTGTCATTCTACTCCTGTCCTCTGTGCTCGTTGGTGATTAGTTAAACAGTGCAAATAAATAAAAAAGAAACCTCAATGAGGTCTGTGCATTGATAAAGAGAAAAAATACCACAGGTTTGGTTCCTGCAGGGATTTGACCCTAGGACCCTTGTGCCTGGATGCAAAAACTTTACCCCTCAGCTACTCACAATGCTTTATATAAACAGACCTTTTTTTGACTACAGAGAGGAAAGGCATGGGGATGTCATCCTGCTGGGTCACATTATATGAAATTCAAACAAATCACACACGCCCCATTCTGAGCACATAGAGCCGAAGAGATGGATGCAGGAGGTATGAAATGAGATCATGGCAAACCCCTTTAAGAGTATATTATGGCTCCAAGTTGTATAGGGAGTTGTGTTGACCATACAAGAACCCCATACAGATTGTGTGATGTCCTCTATATAATCCCAGCAAGGGGACTATAAAATACAGTATTTTACGGACTATAAGACGCACTTTTTTCCCCCCAAATGTGGGAGGAAAATAGGGGTGTGTCTTATAGTCTGAATACACTATCTCGGGCCAGCAGGAGGCTGGAGAGGAGTGATGCTGCGGGAAGCCGGTGGCATGGTTTAAGCCCACTTGCCGGCCCGAGAGAGTAATGTACAGCAGCGGCTGGCTAGCCACTAACAGCAGGGATGGAGCCAGCTCCATCCCGACTATTAACAACTAGTGTTGAGCGATTGCGTTGGCTATCGAGATCGATCGATAGTCGATAGTCGGCCGCTATCGATAAGGTTTTTCGATAGTGAGCAGTCGATTATGCGCGATGACCATTAAAGTCTATGGGAGAGCAACAACACCTTCATTCTTACACCCAAACAAGGCTGGAGAAGCTGAAATTAACATCCACAACAGTCAAATGGATACGTGCTACATCTTAGGCAACACACTTAGGTTATAAAAGTCACAGAAAAAAAATCACAGACCATTTACTATCCCTGTCTGTCCCACAGCCTACCCTTAAACCCATCACCCAAAAATTTTAAAAAGTGACAGAGCAGTATGATTTGAACCATCATGTTCTTGAACGGACATTGAAATCCCTGTCCGGAACGCAGCATACCCCAAAAACCTGCATACCCCCACTTTTAAAAAGTGCCGGAAAAAAGATCTTCAACCACCTTTTAGTTTCACGGGACATTTATACCTGCCCCTGGCCACAGCAACCCCAAAACCTGCATGACCCCCCTTTTTTAAAAAATCCCCGGGAAAAAGGAGCCCTTTTTTAAACCCAAACCATTTTAGTTTCACGGGACATTGCTATACCTGCCCTGGGCCACAGCATGACCCCCAAACCGCATGACCCCCACATTTAAAAATTTCCAAAAAAAGGAGTCTTTAAACCCCACCTTTTTTATTTCACGGGACATTGACTTAGCTGTCCGGGGCCACAGCATGAGCCCCAAACCTGCATGCCCCCCCACTTTTAAAAAAGGCGGAAAAAAGAGTTTTTTTCAACCACCTTTTTATTTTAAAACGGACATTGACTATCCGTCCTTGGCCACAGCATACCCCAAAACCTCGCCCCCCCACATTTAAAAAAGTGCCGAAAAAGGACTTTAAAACCACCATTTTATTTCACTGGACATTGACATACCTGCATGGCCCAAAGCATGGCCCCAAACCTGCATGACCCCCCAATTTAAAAAGTCCGGAAAAAGGAGTCTTTCAACCACCTTTTTTATTTCACTGGACATTGACTATACCTGTCCGGGCCACAGCATAGCCCCAAACCTCGACCCCCCACATTTAAAAAGTCCCCCGGGGAAAAAGGATCTTTTCAACCACCATTTTATTTGTACGGACATTGACAAACCCCTTCCTGGCCACAGCATGACCCCAAAACCTGCATGACCCCCAAAATTTAAAAAGTGCCGCAAAAGGGGTCTTTCAACCACCTTTTTTTTAAATTTTGAACGGGCCCTTGACAAACGCCTGGCCACAGAAAATGACCCCAAAACATCCATGACCCCCACATTTAAAAAGTGCCGAAAAAGGAGTTTTTTTCAACCACCATTTTAGTTTACTGGACATTGATATCCCTGTCCTGGGGCCACAGCAGACCCGGGGGCCGGAGTTACAGGGGGTGCGGTGAAACCCAGGCTGGCCCCGTCCGTCATCTATTAAAAGCAGTTAAAATCCCCCGATGACGCAGCAACAAAACTTCGTCTAAAAGCAGAGTGCGAACCCCGGAATGTGAGAACTCCACCTTTTCCCTCTGTACACATCAATAACGGGGTAGCGTTTTTGCCCCTCCGTATATGTGGAAAAAAATTGAGTTCACTTGGAAAACTGGGGGTTAACGCCCTTTTTTAAACCCGGTGCCCTTTTATTTGGCTTCTTTTCCATTTACTCAACTGCTGGGGGGAAAAATGGTCCGTACTTTGTTCTCGGGTCCTCCCATACTCCATTCCCTAAAAATAACCTACATCGGCAAGTTTTCCTGTACCTCCCTTGTACAATTCAGGGGAATTTTTTTTTTTAACACTATTTTGACTCAAGTTTTTTTAGTACTTAAAATTCTAAAAAAACATTTTTAAATAAAGGAATCCCCCATGTTTTTTTTTTTCCTTTTTTTCATTGTAAAATGGGTTTGTCCAAACGGGGTTTAAAAACTAGTTAAAGATTTGAAAAAACACCCCTTTTTTGCAATATGTGTCCATTAACATGCCACCTATTTCCGTTTCGACAGCACCATCCCCCTTTGAGCCAAATTTTTGAAAATTGTGAAGAACAAATTCGTTAGAAACAACATTTTTTTAAATAGACCTTATAAAAACTGCATGTCACACAAAATGCCCCCAAAAAAATTCAAAGCATAACCTTGAGCCATTTTTGGTCAATTGTGAAAACAAAGTCTGTTGAAACCACATTTTTTTTTATAATAGGCCCGTAGTATTGCTGTTTTTTTAAAAAAGCACATGACCCAAAAAATTAAAAAAAATGACTTCCACCACTGTTAAAAATTGGGGGGAAAAAAATGCCACTAAACCAAACTTTTTTCTTTTTAAAAAAGGACCATGATTATTGCTGTATCCCCACAGCTACATAAACCCCAAAAAATAATAAATATAAACTTCTCAGCCACATTAAAAATTTGTGAGGAGAAATGCCATTTAGAAGCCCCTTTCTGTTCCAAAACCATAATTATAGCTGAATCTCACAACAACAACCCCAAAAAATTATAAAAATGATTTCCCCTCAGCCACTAAAAAATTGTGAGGAGAAATGCCATTTTAGAAGTCACTTTTCTGTTCCAAAGGCCCCAAGAAAAATTGCGTACTCACAGCAACATGACCCAAAAACCATTGCCCAATGCGAAAACTTTTTTAAATAAAGTGAGTAAAGGGGAAAAAAGGTTTGTCAGAAACCTTGCGTCTTTTTACAGCCCTCCCACAGAAAAAACCAAAAAAAGAACTGTTTGGAAAAGAGAATAAAAATGCAGTAAAAAAATGATCATTTTAAAAAAAAAAGTTTTCAAGGGGAACCTTTTCTGTTTGAAAAGGAATGGAATAACGGGGCAACTAATGGGTGACCCGGCAATTGGGGCCACAACATCATCAAGATCCATCCTGATTCATCTTGATAAAGTAAAAAACATCCCTTTTAATCTGTGGAAACCATCTTTTTTGTCTGTAATACCCTCCAGCTTTTTAAAGGGCCCCCCCTCAGATATGACGCTGGCGCGGGCGGGAAACAACACCCTAGGGCGTGACACCACTGGGGCCCCATTGCCATTTGGATACCCAAAGTCAAATTGGGTCCGGAACACAGCAAAAACATGGGTGTTAGACCAGATACCCCGTGCACCATGATCTTAACTGATCCGTGTGTTAAAATTTGTGCCCTGCATTGCAGCGTGGGTGAGGGGGGAAACAAAGATTGCCAAGGCCCCACCCAAGGCTTCTGCCCCCTTTTGCCTGTGCGCCGCTACCTACTTGGCACTCAAAATGCTTCACGTCGCTGATTTTTGTTCCACCGGACTTTTGGGGAACGTGAAGCAGACCAACAATGTTTTTCCAGTTGATCAATCACGGGGTCCCATTTTCCTCTTTTTTACTCTTTTTTTTTGGGTGGGTGAAGGAAAGGGCTGTTTTTTTTTGTTTTGTACCGGGGATCCAGGAGGGTGGCCACCCAGTAACGTTTTTTTCATTTTGATGGCCTTAATGCGAGGATCTTTTTTGAGGAAATGAGAAATCAACACTCAGTGAGAGAGGGCCCTTTGTTTTTTCCCAAGCCCGGGGTCGGGGGGCACTAAAACTGATTTTTTCCTCAACTTCCTCCTCCGCCTAAAATTTCCCCGCCCCAAACCCCTTTTTTCCAAGCAGGGACTGGGAAACACGGGTCTAGGAATACCTCCCCCCTCCCCCCTCCCGCCTCCGGCAAAAAGCTTAACACACCTGACTTGCCTGAATAAAACAACCCTGAGACTGATGCGCCACCTTGCCCAATTCTGGGACCCCGAACCCTGCCCCAATGAAACCGATGAAATTGTGAAACTGTCGGCCTTTTGGAATTGACGAGAGAAAGGCTCCCTTCCCCACTTTGCCGTCTCCCCCTCCTCCTGGCGGACCTTTTGTTTCAGAGTGTCCAACGATCGTTCCAGAACAAGATCACCACAATGCCATGCGAAAGGGCAATGTCCGCACGACCATTTTGGTGGGTTCTTCAAAACTGGCAAGGATGGGGCAGAGCTCTTTTTACCTGCCCCCTCCACCTCGTTTTTCAACACCCCAGGGCCTAAAAGCTGCTTGCAGGCCATGTGCCCCTTTTTTACGCTAAATTGTTGCGCCTGCCACAATCCTGGGGCTTTTGGGGGGTGGAATTCCGCGGTTTTTCCAAATCAAAAGAGATGGTGACGGGGGGGCCGACGACCTGCCAAAAGCAGCCAGCGGGACGAACAGGGGCGAACGGCGGAAGTGCGAACCCCAGACCTCGGGGGCCTTTTCAGCAGGGAGTTTTCCCAAACCCGGGACTCTTTAGAAATTTCGGCCCCACAAGGTCATGACATTGCCAGGCAAGGGGCCCACCACCGATCTTAAGGGGGGCCCCCGATTTCCCCCCGTTTTTCGCACACCACCTTTCCTGGCACAAGTTTTTTTTGTACCCCACCCCGCGCTCGGGGGGGGGTCTCGTTGCAAAGCCCCCCACGCTTTCCCCCACCCCGTGTGTGACGGTCTCCAAGGCAGATTAATTCAACACGGCCTTGCTTGGGCACGTGAAAGCCACCAAGGACCTTGGGGAAAACCCTGCACCACCCCCCGCGGTTTTTTTAAGAGCTGCGCCGGGCCTGAAAAACCACCTACCCCCAGAGACATCCCCCCAGCTACCCAGTGACTGTCCAAAAATAAAACGGCCTTGGCCGGCAACCATGGTCGGTGGTGAGATGGACTTTTTTCCCCCACAAAAGATAACAACGCGCTTGAAAATTTAGAGACACTGGCTGGGCCCGGGCAGCGACGGGGTTTTTCCTGGCAAAGAAATGGCCCCCCCCCGGCAAACTTATTGGGGGGCAAGCGAGGGCCATGACGTGGGGGGAAAAACCCATCTTGGGCCACCAACAGAAGGCAACAAATTTTTCCCAAGGCCAAAAGCCTGGCAAGCCGACAAAACGGGTTTTGGCTTTGGGAGGTTTGGGTAAAGTTTTTTTTTTCTTCGCTCCCAAACCTGGAAAGCCGAAGGCCCGCGTAGACAGGCCGCGTCGCGGCAGGCTCAAACGGCGGAAGAAAGGGTTTTTTAAAGGGTCCTTGGGGGTGTGGGTGGTACTCGGGCACGGTGGGGGCTAAGCGGAGGCTGATCCCGATCAGACCGAGAGACATGGCAGCGAGGAACGCTTTGGGTGGCGAGGAAGGGAGGAGGCGGAGACAAAGGGGGGGGTGCAGTGTTTTTAGGCCCGGGTCGGGCTCCTTTTTTGGCCCAATTTTCCCCCATTTCAACTCATCATTCGGGTGCATGTGACTAGACATTTTGGTGGTGGGTTTAAACCCCTTTTAAGTTTTTTGCCTCTACTTTAAAGCGTTTAAAAGGGGAAAGGGCATATGACAACGCTGGGGAACAAAGGGTTGCCAAAAAGGCCCAGGCTTAGGGTCCTTGCCTTTTTGACGGGGATAAGCGAGGACGGTTTTTCCTACCCCTGGCTGGCGGAAAAACAAAATTCGGTACTTTTGCGACCGCCCTCTCCCCTTTTTTTTTTTGGCGGGCCCGTATGACACACCCCAAAACGCTTTCCCCCTCACCACTGATGAAGCGCTCGCCCAAAAAATTTTTGCGGAAAAACCCGTTTGGGTCCGCAATGTCGTCATCATCACATCACAAACAGGGGACTTTGGTCGTCCTGCTTTCGCATCCCCGAAGCGCGGGCTACAAGCAAGGGGCACGCAAGGGGTTGCCGACCGCCCGGGTTTTTTCCGATTGCCGGCTTTTTCCCTTTACCTCCCTCTGATGGGGATCAATAAATGGGCTGAGAGCAGGAAAAAAACAACCTTTTTTTTGGCCCCCTTTGATCTTTTAAAAATCCTTCTAAACCCCCCCAAACCCCAATTTGCCTCCAAAAGGTCTCAGAAAATGGATTTCCACATTGGGGGGTACCATTTGAATTTGGGCGCTTATTTTTTAAAATTTGCATGATGCTGAGATGACATTTGGGGCCGTGACTGCGAGGGCGAGGGGGTAAGACTGCAAGCAGGTTGATTAACCACTGAAGGACAGAAGGGGACGATGCGTTACTTTTGATTTCACAGGGCCCGACCCCCCGATGACAGGCCGAGGTCCCCCCCCAACGACACCGCTGGGATGGGTTTGTCCCAGCACGGAAGGGGCACCTTCCCCTCTACCCTACCTCCTGGCACCCCCCCTTTTTCTCCAAAACCGCATTTCCTCCATGGGTTTTAGAAAAAAAAAAAAAATTTTGAAAGAAAGGGGAAATTTTTTTTAAAGTCCTTATTAAAAGACACAAAACACAGCATTCTCCAATCCCTCTAATCAAAACAAAATTTTCGGATTCAAAATTTTAAAGCAAGGTGTCTATCAACAATCTGGACGGGCAAAAGTCCAAAAAACACGTTCTTAAAGTTTTTGTAAATAAACTTATTTTTTTTGCACCTTTCAATTCACCTGTGGGGGAATAAAAAAATTGCTGGTTTTTTAAAATTTAGTAGAAAACCCCGCCAAAGAACATGCTGGTGCGCAAAAAATCAAAAAAAAAACGAACTGTTATGTTTTTTATATAATAAACGATTTTTTTTTCACCTTTCAATTCACCTGTGTGAAAAATTTAAAATTGCTTTTTTTTAAAATTTCTAGAGCTGGTCAAGAACAGTGCTTGGGCCCCAAAAGTCAAAAAACCCGTAACTGTTATTTTTGAAATCAAAAACTGTAATTTTTTTTCACCTTTTTAAATTTTACCTTTGGTGAAAAATAGAATTGCTGTTTTTAAGATTTTTCGTAGAGCTGCGCAATGAACATGCTGGGTGCCAAAATCAAAAAAAAACGTAACGTTATGTTTTTTTGGGGTATAATAAACTGTATTTTTTTGCACCCTTTCAATTCCCCTGGTGAATATAGAATTGCTGTTTTAAGATTTACGTAATGCGCTAAGAACGTGCTGGGGGCGCAAAAATCAAAAAACACGTAACTGTTATTTTTTTTGATATAAAAAC
Source organism: Phyllomedusa bahiana (assembly GCA_025379985.1). Lineage (NCBI taxonomy): Eukaryota > Metazoa > Chordata > Amphibia > Anura > Hylidae > Phyllomedusa > Phyllomedusa bahiana. Next base: position 60,308 of record JAODAL010013653.1, on the reverse strand, counting down.
TGTATTTTTTTTCACCTTTCAATTCACCGTGGTAATATAGAATTTCTGTTTTAAGATTTACGTAATCTGGTCAAGAAAAGTCTGGGGGCGCAAAAGTCAAAAAAACACTAACTGTTATGTTTTTTATATAATAAACTGTATTTTTTGCACCTTTTCACTTCCCCCAGTGGTGAAATAGAATTGCTGTTTTAAGATTTACGTAGATGCTGGTCAATGAACAGTGGGGGGGTGCCAAAGTTCCCAAAAAAAAAAACGTAAAATGTTTTTTGTTTTTTATATAATAAAAGTAATTTTTGCCCTTTTCAAACACCCTGGGGAATAAAAAATTGCTGTTTTTAAAATTTTAAATTAACGCGTCAATGAAAAAAGCGGGGCGCAAAAAGTCAAAAAACACTAACTGTATTTTTTGATATCATAAAATGTATTTTTTGCACCTTTTTAATTCACCTTGGTTAATAAGAATTGCTGTTTTTAGATTTACAATCGCGTCATGAAAAATGCTGGGGGCGCAAAAAATCAAAAAACACTTTAATGGATGTTTTTTTGTACTACAAAAGTTTTTTTTGGCAACAAACAACCGGCTGACACAAATTGCTGGTTTTAATTTAAGGGCAAGGGAAAATCAACATCACAGGGTAAAAGGGTAAAAAAATTGAAACCCATCTGAAATGAAAACTGATAATAAAAAGTGGGGGTTTTTGCAGCAACAAAAGACCGCATTTTCTAGAAATTAAATTTTTTTTCCAAATAAGTTCAGGGTGGCCCCAATACCGGAAATATTCAATAGCAAACTTTTAAAAAAAGTAAATTCCCCTACAATTCCCACCAAAATCCCTTGGTGAACTTTATCCCGTTTTTTTTCTTTAAGATAAGCTTGTCTGTTTTCGCCCCGGCCCCCCCCCCCCCCCGCTCCCACCGCCGGAAATTTTCAGGGTTTTAATTCCCCGCTTTTAAAAAAACTCAGCTAACTACAAAAAAGTTCAAATCCCCCAATCTTTTTTAAATAAATTGGAAGGAAACACACTAATAGTAGAGGTTTCTCTGTGCAGAAAAAGATAATTTCCCTGACTTTTGGCCCAGGCAGAACGCGGTCCCCATCCCTATGAACCTGAGAACACGAGGGGTGAAAAAAGGGAAAAGCTGTTCTATGTAAAAAAGAGGGCATGTTTTTTTTTTCCCGGGCCCAACGAACAAAAACATCCCAGTCATGGAAACGTCGCACACAACATCTCACCCTGCTCTATTCTGTAATCTGATTTGCTGGCCGCCAAAATTACAGGAAGCGCCGAAAAAGGCGCGATCTTAATAGATGATGCACAGATTTTAACCTTAATTATCGCATGATCTGGAAATTTCGATCACCATAAAAACCTTGCCGATTTCAACTTTGTCGATAAAAATCGCTCAACACTAATTAACACTTTAGATGCCATGGCATGTAGCTGAATGAGGTAGGGCGCTGCGCCCCATTCCTCCCTCCGATAACCCCCCATAATGTAATTGCAGGAAGGATTGGTTGTCATAGCAGCAGGAAGCCTCATGTAAGCTTCTGCTGCTGCCATAGACAGGGTGTAATAGGTAATAATTGAAAATCCTATACACAGCAGTACAACAGTACTGCTGTACATAGGACAAGGGATTGTGCCCCATAGTGGTCAAGTGTTTAAGTAAAAAAAATAAATAAATAAATTAAGTTTAAACCCTTTTGTCATTTTACAAATAAAAAAATAAAAAAGTATCACCGTGTTCATAAAAGTCCAATCTATTAAACTATAACATCATGTATCCCGTAAAGCTGTGCCAAAACTGTGTTTCTTTGGACATTTCAAATCCCCAAAAATGTGAAATAAAAAGTGATCAAAAAGTCACATCTATCCCAAAATGGTACCAATAAAAACTACACTTCAGCCTATACTTTTGGTTCAAATATTTTTTTCTTATTTTCCTCCTCTAAAACCTAGCTGCGTCTTATGGTCCATTGTGCCTTATAGTTCGAAAAATACGGTACATGTGTGCTGTTTTGCTGATTAATCATATGATTTACAGATGATCCTGCTGATATGTTCATTATGTGATTTGTGCCAATACCACCACTTATGTTAACTCTTTTATGCTGCAGTTTCTGTGTGGTTTGGCATCATGAGAATTCCAGCCTTTTGCACCATGCTGCAGTTGCGTTGTCAGGAGAGACTTGCATGGGAAACCTTGTACCTGGAGGTGATTGGTAAGTGTGGTGTGCATTTTGTGCTGGGGTCCTCATGCAACCATAGAACTGTTGGGATTCCTACCACATGTGTTGGATTGTGCTAATTTGAAGTGTGATAATGAGCATTCTGGTCTTTGTGATAACCAGCTGCTGGTGTTAAAAGGGCAAGCCAAGTGTAGGCAGCTAAATCAAGATCGAGAAGCTGTGGCTGCAAAGAGAGATGGCTTGCCTTGGACCTGTGAGCAGAGCTGTCTTACCCACTTGGCACACTAGTCAGTTGTTCAGTGGCCCTACAAGCATAGGAGCCCCAGGTGGTCAGATATATGTTCTGTAATCCAGGACACATGCCCTGGATCCATCAGTTTGTGCAGCATTTTTAACTGTTGGTGTGTCCTTAGGCTGCAGACTTTGACCACAGGGAAGCAATAGAAAACCCCCGGTTGGCCCTTATGTGTAGTGGACCCTTCGGCATAGTGGGCCCCTGAAAGGGGCAGGCCGGGGATTTATTTGATGAATGAAATGCAGAGAAAAAAAAGACAGAAAGAAAGAAGCCGAGGTCACGAGTCATATGCCGTATGTGCAGTAGCTGTAAGGTGGGGCCCCCCAGTGTAACTCCCCTGGGGGGCCCCAAAAATGAACTCCACTGTTGGGTCTCAGACAGCCCAGCCCAACTGTGGTTAAAAACCATGACAACCATGACCAACAGTCCTACCCGCCAATTGGTCTTGTAGAATGCAAACTGCCTACAAAACATCAGTGGGGCATCCCGATAAAGTTAGTGTGATGACGCAATTGTGTCATGCCCATTGCATTACACCATAGCCAATAAGTCTTGTAGGTCACAGGCACCTTTAGGCTATGGAAGTGGTCTGCTGCTTTACCCAGGGACCCATAATGCTGTTAGGATGGCCTTGCCTGTGAATACTGCTGACTGGACCGTAGATGAAGTGGTGCTGTATGGATTGCACTAGTAACTCTGAGACAGCCAGCTATTGTGGAAGAGGCAAGTGTGAAGGGCAGTGGAGAAAGTGAAAGAAAGCAGCTGAAGAATGATACAAGGCCGAAGAGCTTAACATGGCAAGCCCATGTGGATAGAAATAAATGAATTGGTGTTGGCACAGTGGTAGTGCCAGAATGCAGCGGAGAACTACTGTGGCACCCTACAGCAGGGGTCTCAATTAGCTAAATGATCAGCTGCATTGATTCGTAGGGGAACACCCACAAAACCACTAAAAGACTGAGTTGTTTTTTGCGGGTGTTTACTTGCAAATCCATGCAGCCGCTCATTAAGCTAACTAAAAATCCCTGGTACTGGGTGTTGCAGCAACACTGTGACCACACAGAGACTCCTCCGTGTATTCTTACCCTGTATATCACTGCCCTGCACACCTAGGTATACAAAAGCCAAAAGCCTGTCTGGATAGAATTATTTTCAAGCAACAGCAACAGAGTTTACTTCTAGACCCAGTGCAAAGGGTTCTCCTACATGGTCACTTAGAGTAAGACAACAAGCGGAGAGCAAATAACTCTGACATCTTTTCCTCAAAAATGTCAATAGAGACCACATAGATAGAGCCCCAGATGTGTCACTTTTTCTACCTTTTAGGAAGTACAAGGAAATTATTAAAAAGATGCCTTATTTTTTTTATCAAGATAGAACTTTGACGCAGATACAGGAAAAAGGGGGAGTGTTGATCTGTGGGACAATCAATGCCTGCAAAATTGTCACCCACTGTACTTTGCTTTACCCTGATAATATGTAGCTTAAATATACAGTGATTACCAAATGTTGTCACAACCCCTGCTAAGTTTGCAAATACACAATTGAATCACTTTATTAAGAATACTAGCTAATATTCATAGTAGAGCAGCTAAGGTTGTCAAAGGTATCTGGAGCCATGCTGACTTCATCTCACAGCTGCTGCAAGTGCATGGGGGAAGATCCATAGGGCAACATAATGATCCAGGTGGTCCCACGGATGCTCAATTGGGTTCATGGCTGGGAAATGGGAAATGAGTAGTGTTGAGCGATTACATTGGCTATCGACATCGGGCGATAGTCGATAGTCGGCCACCATCGATAAGGTTTTTCGATAGTGAGCAGTCGATTATGAGTGTGACCCATTAAGTCTATGGGAGAGCAACAACACCTTCATTCTTACACCCAAACAGGGCTGGAGAAGCTGGAATTAACATCCACAACAGTCAAATGGATACGTGCTACATCTTAGGCAACACACTTAGGTTATAAAAGCCACAGAAAAAAAGTCACACACCATTCACTATCCCTATCTTGTACCACAGCATGACCCTTAAACCTGCATCACCCACAAATTAAAAATTGCCAGAAGGCAGTATGATTTGAACCATCATCTTACTTGAACTGGACATTGAATATCCCTGTCCTGGAACGCAGCATGAGCCCCAAACCTGCATGACCCCCAGATTTTAAAGTGCCGGAAAAAGGAGTCTTTCAACCACCATTTTAGTTTCACTGGACATTGACTATACCTGTCCTGGGCCACAGCATGAGCCCCAAACCTGCATGACCCCCACATTTAAAAAGTGCCGAAAAAGGAATCTTTCAACCACCATTTTAGTTTTACTGGACATTGACTATACCTGTCCTGGGCCACAGCATGAGCCCCAAACCTGCATGACCCCCACATTTAAAAAGAGACGGAAAAAGGAGTCCTTTCAACCACCATTTTAGTTTTCACTGACATTGACTATACCTGTCCTGGGCCACAGCATGAGCCCCAAACCTGCATGACCCCCCACATTTAAAAAGTGCCGGAAAAAGAGTCTTTCCAACCACCATTTTAGTTTCACTGGACATTGACTATACCTGTCCTGGGCCACAGCATGAGCCCCAAACCTGCATGACCCACACATTTAAAAAGTGCCGGAAAAGGAGTCTGTCAACCACCATTTTAGTTTCACTGGACATTGACTATACCTGTCCTGGGCCACAGCATGAGCCCCAAACCTGCAACACGTATCTGTTATGTTTTCGTATAATACACGGTATTTTTTGCACCTTTCAATTCACCTGTGGTGACTATAGAATTGCTGTTTTAAGATTTACGTGGATGCTGCGTCAATGAACAAAGCTGGGTGCGCAAAAGTCAAAAAACACGTATCTGTTATGTTTTCGTATGATACACGGTATTTTTGGCAACAAACAACCTGTGCTGACTACAAGATTGCTGGATTGTAATTTAACTGCAAGGTGGGTATATCAACACAGGTGGAATGGGTAAAATTGAAAATGAACACCTATCTGAAATGTATACTGATAATAAAAGTGGAGTTTTGCACCTAACAAAGAGACCTGCAGTTACTAGAAATGATGTGTATCCAATATAAGTTCAGGCTGCCCAATATCCAGTAAATATTTCAATAGCAAACTGTTAATAATAAAGATATTGCAGTGCAATGTCTACACTAAGTCTTGGTGAACTTTATCCAGTGTTCTTTATAGATAGAGCTTGTCTGTGTTCGCCCATGGGCCCCCCCCCCCTCCCGCTCCCCTCGTGACTTTACAGCGGTAGATGCTGCTTTAAAATTCTCTACCTAACTATATAAAATCTTCCAATCTCTAATCTAACTAAATTGGAAGGATCACAGCTAATAGTAGAGGTTTCTCTGTGCAGAAATAGACTAATTTCGCTGAGCTGTTTGGCCTCAGGCAGAGCGCACATCCTATTCCTATGAGATGCTGAGAGACACTAAGGCTGAACAGGAAACGCTGTTCTATGTAATACGAGGTCATGTGATTTTTCCAGCCAATCGCAACCATACACATCCCAGTCATGACGTCGCACACACATCTCACCCTGCTCTATTCTGTAATCTGATTTGCTGGCCGCCAAAATTACAGGAAGCGCCGAAAATGGAGCGATCTTAATAGATGATGCACAGATTTTAACCTTAATTATCGCATGATCTGAAAATTTCGATCACCATGAAAACCTTGCCGATTTCAACTTTGTCGATAAAAACCGCTCAACACTAGAAATGAGTTAAAGAGGTTTTTTTCACCATGCAATTTCATAGAGCCACAGAAAATTTTAGAATCACACATGCTGATCAGGCTGTGGGCAGGTTGATAGTATTGATTGAATAATCAGTTCTGCTGTTCCTATCTATTCCTGTTACACTTTATACATTTATTGCACTCATGTCAGTGTATAACACAGGCTGCAAACCTCTAAAGAATGTTTACTATACTAAATTAGAAGCTTTCCAAGTCCTTAGCTAGAGATAAGACTCTAGCAGCAGGTGACCACCATGGGTGGACTGAGTAACTGTGGCAGATTAGAGCAATGAGAGATAAGAAACAAAGGATGAAGAGGTGGGGAGAGAGGGTCGTAACTAGAAAACTTGTTTTCTCTAAGAGGAAATAAAATCTGCTTTATCTCCTGACCAAAGAAAAATCAACAAAGCAATGTACTTAGAAAAAGTCTTCATTTACTTGTACATACATGTTAAAAGATAATCATTGTAGAGAGAAAACCCCTTTAAATATACTGTAATACTGAATGCCTGATACATGTTTTTTTTGCACTGAGCCTAGCTTAAAATACATTGGTTGTACCCTTTGCAAATTGAAGACCTGTATTACAGTACACATTTATTATTATTCATTCACAGATTACATTTTGCTTATTTATTTTGCATGATAGATTTTTCTTACACATTACACATGCGCATATGTTCATCTTCATAATATGAAGCTATATGATACAATGAGATACTGCAACAGGATGCTGTGGTCTGTATGAACATGCATAGGTTTAAACCCAATTCCAGCGTTCTCTTAAAAAATAGATTTATTTCTCCAAGCTAAAATCCAGCTCAATAGAAAACACACTAGATACACATATATCCATTTGGTTGCAATGTAATATGATGCAGCACAACGCCCAATGTGTTCAATGTGTGAGGCAACATGCTGTGATAGGAATTACATATGGGCCAATACTATTTCTCAGTACATGGTCCCATATTATCATATATGGGGATATGTATTCAGTCAATACACAACCTTACAACAGCAAAGTCACATCAGTGCTCCATTCATACTATAAACCCATAATGTAATACGTTCGGTGGTGCACAGGCAAATGAAGTGGCTTAACATACATGAGGTGCATTGTCTCTCTAGGTTTAGAAAATGCACAAAAATAAATGTGTTGTCAATGTCAGGAACAATCAGGGACTCATCCAACGACACAGACAAGTGGGCTCTGACTCTGATCCCAGCCCCTGTCCCTGCCTTTTGGGGAACCCGACTCCTTAATGGGCCGGCCCTAACCAGAGGACTGATGGCTGCACTAACAAAGGTGCAACACAGACAAGGACAAACAAACACAGAACAAATACACATGGTCGGACCGTCCAAGTCGGCAACAGAACTGGCAGCGAGGTACAGAAACGTGAGGCAAAGGGATAAACGGACCCCCAAAGCAAAAGGGTTAAAGGTAAACACAAAAGACAACCAAAAAAAAGGCGAACAACAGGGGAAAGACCTATACAGGCAAAGAAAAAAAGGAACATTACAAATAAAATAGGTTGGGGAGGAAGAAGAGCAAATGATGGGGGGCAAAAACCTGTCAACCCACCCAAAAAAAAAACCTAATAACCCAAAGATTTCGGGAAAGGTTTTTCTGGGCCCACGGGCCTTGGCCAAAATTAAAATTAAAGCCCCAAAGGTAAAGGGAAACAGTGTTCACACAGAAAAGGAAATAAAGAAAAGCCCATTATGGTCGCAACGGCCCAGGGGCCAGGTACAAAGGGTGACAGTCAACTTATCCGATCCAAATGCGGTCCAGATGGAGAAGGCAGTGAAGTCAGTCAAGCCAACTCTTAATTGTAGCATGACATAAAATCTTCATCAGAATACCCTGTATACCTAATCACATGTCACATGTTCTGCCTCCACCAATAAAAAAACTTTGGTAAGTATACAATGCAATAAACTTATAATAAAAATTAGTTTGGCAGAAAAAACTTTAAGAAACATTGAACTTCATGTTGTATGAAGAAATGGTTAATACTGAGAAAAAATATCTTGCAGTACCCTAGTTCCTAAACAAAAGACCCACCATGCTTAATTTCTTATGAAGATCTCCCCCTTTCTTTGATCAGACCACCGTTTATATTCCCATAAATGAAAAAGAGGTCATATCTCCTGCATGTGTTTTTGAAAAATGACCGAACATTTTTATCAACTAAAAGACATGGATCTCACTGCATCCGAAAAAATGTCCCTTTACTACACTTTGGGGAACCCAAAAACATATTTACAAAATTGTCGGGCCAAAAAAAAGACATATGTCCATCCATTCAGCCCATTTTGCTAAATTTGGTTGCTCCTTTTTTTGGGACCCAAAAGGGAAGGAAAAAACCCCCCATGAGGTAGAAGCCATTTGTCCTCATCTCATGGAAAAATTAACCTATATTTAAAAGGGAAATTGGCAACGGGTTTAAAAAATATGTTCATTGTGTTTTAAAATTTTCAAAAAAACCCAAATGGTACCCTGTGGAAAATGCAATTATTACAAAATAGTTTTTAAGCCTGTTGAAATACCCTTTTTCCCTTACCTTCTCTATCTAGACACTTCGGCTCGACGGGGGCCGCCGGGGGAGGGGGAATCCCCGGGGGGCCCCCCCTAAAGCCGCTGGGGGCCCCCCCGAGGCAGTGCCGTCGCTCCCCGGGGCCCGTCCGCACATCCGTCCCTAACCCCCCGGGGGCCCCCTGCGTCCCGAGCGCCCAGAACCGCCCGGTACCGGGGACTAATTTCCCCGACTCCCGGGGCTGCGGGGTTGGTCACGGAGCACAGCCCACAAGCGCTGCGCCCGCTGTTTCCCCCCCCAGGCTGAAGGGCGGGCCTTCAGCCTGCCGGGCGCCGGCCCCCAACTGCGGATGTAGGGGGGCGCGGTGACGCCCACTTCACCGCCCGCCTAGGGCAGGGGAAAGCAGGAGCCGGGGGCCTCGGAGGGGCCGGGAAGCAGGAGCCCGACCCAGGTAAGTGGCTGTTTGTTTTTGTTTTTTTTTTTTTTTTAAACTATCAAAAAGGGGGGAATCACTGGCTAAACGGGGGGGTCCCGGGTTTTTTAAAAAGGGGGGCCCCTTTGGCTACAAGGGGGGCCCGGGCTAAAAAGGGGGGACCCGGGCTATAAATGGGGCCCCCGGGCTACAAGAGGGCCCAGGCAAAAAGGGGGGTCCCGGGCAAAAAAGGGGGGCCCGGGCTAAAAATGGGGTCCCGGGCCCTACAAGGGGGCCCGGGCCCCTAAAAGGGGTCCCGGGCTACAAGATGGCCCTGGCTAAAAGGGGGCCCTCGGGCTACAAGGGGGGGCCTGGGCTATAAAGGGGGTCCCTGGCTAAAAGGGGGGGGCCCTGGTTTAAAAAGGGGGCCCTGGCAAAAAGGGGGGGCCCTCTAAAAGGGGGTCCCTGGCTAAAAGGGGGCCCTGACTACATGGGGGGGCCGGGCTATAAAGGGGGTCCCAGGCGAAAAGGGGGGGCCCCGGCAAAAAGGGGGGGGGGGGCCGGGCTACAAGGGGGGCCCGGGGCAAAAGGGGGGGGCCCCTGGCAAAAAAGGGGGGTCCCGGCTAAAAAGGGGGCCCCTGGCTAAAAGGGGGGACCTGACTCCCAAGGGGGGTCCCGGGCTATAAAGGGGTCCCTGGCTAAAAAGGGGGCCCGGGTTTTACAAGGGGGCCCTGCCCTGAAAGGGGGGGGCCCCCTGACTGAAAGGGGGGCCCCCTGGCAACAAGGGGGGGAACCTGACTACAAGGAGGGGGCCCCCCGGGTTTTAAAAGGGGGGGACCTACTAAAAGGGGGGGCCCCCTGGCTACAAGGGGGGAACCCCGGGCTACAAGGGGGTCCCGGCAAAAGGGGGGGCCCTTTAACTCCCGGGGGGGAATCATTTGGCTACAAAGGGGGGGACCTGACTAAAAGGGGGCCCCCTGGCTAAAAAGGGGGGCCCCGGGGCAACAAGGGGGCCCTGGCAAAAGGGGGGGCCCGGGGCTAAAAGGGGGTCCCTGGCTACAAGGGGGGCCCGGGACTAAAAAGGGGCCCCTTCTATAAAGGGGGCCCCGGGGCAACAAGGGGGTCCGGTTTCAAGGGGGTCCCTGGCTCCCAAGGGGGTCCCGATTTGAAAGGGGGGGGTCCCTGGCTAAAAGGGGGCCCTAACACAAGGGGGATCCCGGGCCGGGGGGGGCCCGGGCTATAAAGGGGGTCCCTGGCTACAAGGGGGCCCTGACTAAAAGGGGGGCCCCTGGTTTGGGGGCCCCCTGGCTAAAAAGGGGGGGCCCTGGCTAAAAGGGGGGGCCCCTGACTGCAAGGGGGGTCCCCGGGCTACAAGGGGGGCCCCTCTAAAAACCTTTAAAAAAAAAAAGGGGGGTCCCCTTAAAGGGGGGTCCCGGGCTACAAGGGGGTCCCGGGGGGTCCAAAAAAGGGGGCCCGGGCTATAAAGGGGGCCCCTGCAAAAAAGGGGGGCCCCCCTGACTACAAGGGGGCCCGGGCTAAAAAGGGGGGGACCTGACAAAAGGGGGGGACCCCCGGCTAAAAAGGGGGGTTCTCGGGCAAAAAGGGGGGTCCGGGGCTACAAGGGGGGCCCCTGGCTAAAAAGGGGGGTCCCGGGGCTATAAAGGGGGCCCGGGCTAAAAGGGGGGGGCCCTTTGGCTACAAGGGGGGGCCCCCCCCCCCCCCCCCCCCCCGGGGGGGGCCCTTCCCCCTTTAAAAAAAAGGGGGGGAAAAACCCAAAAAAAAAACCCCTTCCCCCCCCAAAAAAGTAGCAAAAAGGGGGGGTCCCTGACTTCCCTCTCACTTCCAAAAGGGAGCCCCTAACTCCCTGTATATTTACCTAAAGGAGACCCCCAACTGCCTGCGAACTACCTAAAAAGGCCTTAACTGCCTGAATACTATTTCCAATGGGAAACCCCTTTTTTTAACTGCCTGTATACACCTAAAGGTGGTCCCTAACTGCTGCACCTATAAAAAAGGGGCCCCAACTAACAGCTTACCGAACGGGGAGAACCCACCTCCCTACAGACGGGGGCCTTGCCTAGGTGCCTACCTACCTAGGGCCCTTGCCAAACCTCCCTGGAAATATAATTGAGAGGGAAAGCAGCCCATATTTTTTAGAAATTTTTCTCCAGGGGGTTAGTCCTTTTTTTCCACTCTCCAACCCCTTAGGATACAAGGCCTCTAAAATTTTTGGCTTGACCCCTCTCCCAAACCCCGGGGCAAATTTGTACAAAGTTGGGGAAAAAAAGAAATGCTGGGAAAAATTTGGGGGTTCCCAAGATATTTGGGGTAAAAATTTTTTGCAGGGGTGAAATTGTGGCCCCCCGGGCCAAAGCCTTTATGGCGGTGTTAAAAATGGATCAGAAAAAAAAGGGAAAAAAGAAAGACTCATGAAAGAAGAAAAACGACCCTCAATAGGACGTCTCTGGGGAGTACCTTATTTCAGGGTTATTTTTTCTTCTATATTTTGGGTTAACGCTGTAAATTTACTTTAATGGGATGTTACCTGAGTTTGGGGTTTAATCTCTAGTGGTCCCCTATATTGGTTGGTTTTTAAATTTTAAAAACCCCCCCCGGGTTTTCCCCCCACCTTAAAAAAAGGGGGTCTCCCATATTTTTGGGGGGTTTGGGTTTTTTTTTTTTTTTAGGTTTTTACCTGAGCTGGTGTCTGATCACTAAGTGGTCTCTATATGCGGTGGGTTTTAGTTATCCCCGAGCTGGTTCTGAAACCCCTATGTGGTCTCTAAAATGGCAGTGTTGTTGGTTATCCCTTGTGGTGTCTGAAACCCCTATGGGGTCTCTAAAGGGCCCGGGGTTGTAGGTTTTTTACCGAGCTGGGGGTCTGACCTCTATATGGTCTCTATATGGGGGTGTTGTAGGGTATACCTTTTCTGGTCTCTGACCTCCCATATGGGCTCTTTTGGGGGTGGGGGTAGGGGTTTTACCGAGCTTGGGGTTTTGACCTCTATATGGTCCCCTATATGGCGGTGGGTTTTTAGGGTTTTTACCTGAGCTGGTGTTGGAAAACCCCTAAATGGGGGTGGGTTTTGGGTTTTATCGGCACCGGGATAATGCCCCGCTAAAGTGTCCCTGATTGACCCCCGGGGAAGGGGTTACACTTCCCACTTTTTTGCTGGTGATTTTTTTTAGAAGGGGGTTTAGGTGCTTTACCAACGGTAAACGTGGGAAAAACGATATTTTTTGTGGGTGGAGGGATATTGAAAATTGGGGGGAGGGGGCTAGTGTATGTGGGTGGAGGGGGGTAGTGTATGTGGGGGAGGGGATAGTGGGAAGTGGGTGGAGGGGATATTTTATGTGGGTGGAGAGGATATTTTATGTGGGTGGAGGGGGATATTGTATGTGGGTGGGGGGGTATTGTATGTGGGGGGAGGGGGATATTGTATGGGGTGGAGGGGGGAAAATTTTATATGGGTGGAGGGGGGTATTGTAAAGGGGGGGGGAGGGGGGTATTGGGATGTGGGGGGGGGGTTTTTGTATGTTGGGGGGGGGGGGGATATTGTATGTGGGGAGGGGGATATTGTATGTGGGTTTAGGGGGTTTTTTATGTGGGGGGGGCGGGGGGTATGGTATGTGGGGGGGATATTGTTTTGTGGGTGGAGGGGGGAAAATTTTATGGGGGGTGGAGGTGGATATTGTTGTGGGGGGAGGAGGAGTTTGTATGTGGGTGGAGGAGGATATTGTTTTGTGGGGGGGGGGGGATATTTTAATTTTTGGGTTTGGGGGGGGAAAATTGTATGGGGTGGGGGGGATATGGGAAAATTTGGGGGGAGGGGGATATGGTAAAAGTGGGTGGAGGGGGATATTGGGAAAGTGGGTGGAGGGATGCTTTTTGGGGTGGAAGGGGGATATTTTATTGGGTGGAGGGGATATTGAAGGGGTGGAGGGGGATATTGTATGTGGGGGGAGGGAATATTGTATGTGGGGGGTGGGGGGTATTGTAAAGTGGGGGGGGAGGGGAAATTGTATGTGGGGGGGGGGGGGAAAATTGTTTTGTGGGGGGAGGGGGGTATGTATTGGGTGGGGGATAAATTGGGATGTGGGGGGGAGGGGGTATTGTATGTGGGTGGAGGGGGTATTGTATGTGGGGGGAGGGGGGAATTTTTAAAATGGGTGGGGGGGGATATTGTATGTGGGTGGAGGAGGATATTGTAAAGTGGGGAGGGGGATATTGTATGTGGGCAGAGGAGGAATTGTAAAGTGGGGGGAGGGGATAAAATTTTTGTGGGGGAGGGGATATTGGTAAAAAAAAAAAAAAAAAAAAAAAAAATGGGCGGGGGGGGATATTGTATTTGGTGGAGGGAGAAAATTTATGTGGGCGGGGGAGGATATTTTATGTGGGGGGAGGGGGGTATTTAATTTTGGGGGGGGGGGATTTATGTGGGTGGAGGGGATAGTTTAAGTGGTGAGGGGGGTATTGTATGTGGTGGGGGGGGATATTGTATGTGGGCGGAGGAAAGGGTATTTTATGTGGGTGGAGGGGGATTGTTATGTGGGTGGGGGGGGATAGTGTATGTGGGTGGGGGGGATAGTGGGGATGTGGGTGGAAGGGGGTATTGTATGTTTGGGGGGAGGGGGATTTTGTATGTGGGGGGAGGGGGATATTTATGGGGCGGGGAGGATTTTGTATGTGGGTGGAGGGGATCTTGGAAGTGGGGGGGGAGATATTGATGGGGGGGGGGGATTTTGTATTGGGTGGGGGAGATATTGTATGTGGGGGGGAGGGGGATATTGTATGTGGTGGAGGGGGATGTTGTATGTGGGTGGGGGGGGACCTTGATTTTGGGTGGTGGGGATATTGTATGTGGGGGGGGGGAATTTATGTGGGGGAGGATATAAGGAGCTACTTACCCCTGTGTCTATATGTTTAGACTGACAATTTGACCCCTCTTGCTATGAAACTACACATACAGTTTTTTTTTTCACAGTATTAGTGGTAAAAGGGGCCCGCGTTTATGTCCAAAGGGGCCGGTAAATTTTCTGCTAGGGGGGGCCCCCCAAAGAAAAATTTCCCCGGGGCCCCAGACCCCCCCAGTCCGACACTGGACACTTGGCCTGGGTCAGCTCCTAGTATCACATGGCTTTTGGTACCACTTGTACGCCAACGACATCCAACTCCGGCCAGATGTTAACTCTCTGCTCTCCTGGATCCCAGACTGTCTATCATTCATAACCTCCTTCTTCTCCTCCCATCTTCTAAAACTGAATTCATAATGTTTCCACCGTCCCCCTCCATGTCTACACAGGATCTCTCTATCACAGACAATGGCTCTACACTCTCACCAGTCCTGCAACTCCACTGGCTTGGGATAATCCTTGATTCCTCCCTATTATTCAAACTACAAAACCAAACCCTCACCTTTGCATGTCGCCTCCACCTGAAAAACATCTCCCGAATCTGCTCATTCCTTAACCATGATATTACCAAAAGCGCCCAGCTTTTTCAGCTCCCATTAATTACTCACCTCCTTCACTGAGCCTCCCCAACCTATTTGTCCCTTTTTAAAACATCCTCAACTCTGCTCCCCGTTTTATCCACCTCTCTCCCCACTTTTCCTTTGTCTCTCCGCTTTGCCAATCCCTTTACTGGCTGCCTATTGCTCAGCAAATACAGTTCCGATTACTAAACATCACCTACAAGGCTCTCAATGACCTCTCCCCCCAAAATATTTCTGCCTTTATCCCAAGATACTTCCCCTCATGCAACCTCTGCTTCTCACAGGATCTTCTTCTCTGTTCTCCCCTCATCAGCTCCTTTAATAACCGTCTCCAAGACTTCTTCGTGCTTCACCCATACTCTGGAACTCACTGCCCCAACACATCAGACTCTCCTCCACTTTTTACCACTTCAAAAGTAACCTGAAAACCCATCTCTTCAGGATAGTGTAGAACCTACAATAACCCCGCTGCCCCTACACCCCCCAAACATCTGCCCCCCACTTAATAGGTATATGCAAAATGGGGTTTTTGAATACATTTTTGAAATACATAAAATATAAAACATAAAATATAAAATATAAAAAATATAAAATATAAAACGTTAAACATATCCAAATACATACCACAAATTGTGATGCGTATTTGTATAAGTTTCCTGGACTGCAAAATGTATCCTATTGTTTCTATTGGCTTTTAAAGGCGTAAAACAGATCAGTGACGTCACTTCTTTGCATGAATCCGTAAAACGCAATACAATAATGTATGTAGAATATGTATCATCTGAACGACGAGACATACTTTACATTGAAATCAATTAAAACTGAATGGAACATTGTTACATATGTATTTGGGAACGTATTTCGGTACGTAATGCATAACGAAATACGTATTCCACAAACGCCGTGTGAACCTTCCCTTACGGCCACATGTATGAAAAGTGTCTAGGTCTAAGACTCTTTGTTGCCCATAGCAACAATCAGAGTGCCCGTTTTATTTATATAGTGCTCTGAAAAATAGGGCGCTAATGGCTAAACTTCATCCTGAGATGTACTTGTAAGACCTAAACAAGATTAACCCTACCAACATAGTCCCCTGACAAAGCAAGGTAGGTGCAGAAACATGTTGGGACATTTCTTTTGATTAGGGCATTGTAGGAAATTATCAGGACCCGTTCCTTATCTGGACGGGGCCCCCACTTTTCTTGTAGGCCAAAGGACTCAACTGGGACCTAATAGGGTATGTGTAGGGAGAGTATATAAATATATAATAAATATAATATAAAATATATATATATATGCTACAAACCTCTCACTCTGTCCGTTATCTCGTTCTATTTATTTCTTCTTTGCATCTAGCACTCTACAATTCTTGTGTCATGCACATTTTTGCTCCCTGCTAATTGTATTTGTTGTGCTTCTAAGTATGCATGACTCTAAGTATGCATGACTAGGTGTATCAACACTTTTTAACTGTTTATTAATAAAAGTGACTTTTTATTGATATTTGGCCCTCCAAAGTATATACATAGTTAAGATGGTCCCGGGGTACTTGGATTTTTTTTCTCCGTGCCCGTTCACCACATGGGGCTCGTACAACCATTGTGATTTTACAAAAAATTATTTAATTTTTTAAGTTTTTTGTACTTCCGGGTTTTTCACAACACATTTTTGGGGGGGGTTGCATTGAGTTCGTACTGGCCTACATATATTTTCTTTGTTAGCTTATCCTTATATGTGTTGTTTTGGATTAAACGACTTGTTTTCGGCTTGACATACATCTCTTTAGACAAAATGTTGAACAATTCGATTACATTTTTTAAGATCTTCTTGCGGACATTTGATCATATGAGATGATCCAGAAAAATTATTGGTGCACGTTTGTTATTAAGGCTAACTTTTGCCTAGACACACAACACACAACTAAGAGCAATACACTGCTTAAAATGCGTCAGCCCCCCTTTTTTTGGGTCTTTAAGAAGCTTTTTTGTTTTTATTAAATGGTTTAATGTTGAAAAAATTTTTAATTTTTGGGGGGGGTAGGTTACTAATTTTTCCCTTTCTGATGTTTTTTTCTACCTAAATCCTTAGGTGCTTTCACCAGCGCGTTTTTTGTGCAGTTTTAACTGCGCTTAATTAAATGCCTTCATTTCCACACTTCTTCATTTTTTCCTAAATTTTTCAGAAAGTTTTGAGTACGAACAATGACTGGTTTTAAGTGTTGGGTTACAACAAATAAGGGGTTACTCACTTTCCAAACAGTTTAGGGAAAAGAAAGAAGCTTCTTAAAAAAGGTAGTCTAATTGGAGAGCAGTTAAAACTGCACCAAAACTGCGCTGTGTGAAAGCACCTTTAGGTTATCGACTCATCCTTCAAGTGACTGCTATATATCAGGTGAGCTAGCTTGCAAACTAAGGAATGTTCATTACTATCATTATGTTTATAACTATTGTTACAATGCATGACTTTGTGTTTTGATCACTTGGGGGTTTACTCCATTGTATGACACATTGGTATTGTATAGATCACCTATTTATATGAGGTTGCATTTATACATGACTTTAATGGTGTCCATTTGCTTTAATTATTCCGTGAACAGGCAAATGTTTTTGGAAATGGACATACTATGACTCCAACAACTGGTGTCATTCACTTTGAACTAAAACATTTTTTCTCTCTTGGAACCTACTGGCATGATATGTGCAGGCAATGGATTTATTACAATGCTGCTTATTGGTGAATGTTTTGTCTTGAGCCATGGGATTGACTTATTATCCAAACATGGATATTGGCTTCATCAAATAGGCCTTTTTAGATGCCATAGGAAAATTATATTTCAATAAAATTTAGCTTTTACTCAATATACGTTAAAAATATTCTAACAATAGGCATAACATTTCTGTATATAGATAGGGACTTATATGGTTATGCCTACTGTGGACTGATAAGTCCCTATCTATATACTGAACTGTTATGCCTATTGTTAGAATATTTTTAACTTATATAGAGTAAAAGAAAAATTTTATTGAAATATAATTTTCCTATGGCATTTTAGTCGATATTTCATTCTGTGAATCCTTCTGAAGTCTTTTGTTTAGGCCTTTTTAGATGTTTAACCCTTTTATTTCAGAATTAAAGGGTTATTCAACAGCTCAAAATCCGATGATGAGGTCACAAATGGGGGATCATGTCAATGCTTTTTTAGCTCGAATATATATTTTTTTTAATCTTCTCTTCTTCATTGCTGGAAACACTTTCCCCTCACTTTTAGATAAATGATGTAAAAGCTTGACCGTGTTATCACAGCTCTTTTGTTATCTGCTCTTATCTCTAAATAAAACCCTTTTTAAAAAAGGCATTGAAAAAAGGGAAAAAACCCCTTTAAATTAATGTCCAAAAAGAACGGGAAATTTTTATCTGTAATCTTTGCTACATTTTTCTTTTTTTTTTTTTGGAAAATCTTAAATTTTTTGGGCCCCCTTGGTAATTGCCACACATTGGCCCCCAAAAGTAAGCTGCCCAAAAGCAATTTTATCAACAAAAATTAAGTCAAAAAACAAAAAATTTTGGGAAAATGTCCTTAAAAACTATAAAAAATAAAAAAAATTTCCCTTTTTGAAGGAAAACCTGACACCCCCAACTTTCCCACCCCCACCGAACATTTAAAACCATACCTTAAATAATAGTTCCATGCAGTTATTTAATATAAAAAACAAAAAGCAAATTCCTAAACCAAAATGAAAATTCACCATTTTTTAAAACTGCTACCAAAAAAATTTCCACTAAAAACCAAAAACCAAAAATTTCCCAAAACACAAACTAAAAGGCCCCCTATTCCCAAACCTTTTACTACCCCCCAAAACACAACCACATATTCCCCACCACAAAATTTAATTGAAAAATACCCCCTAACCTATTCCTTTTGTAAAAATTTCAAAAACCCAAAACTCAGATTTTTCACCATCCCATGACCATATAGGGGAAATTACCAGGGCCACCCCGCTCCCTCAGACTTTAAAATTGTTTAAACAAGTGCATTTTACATTCAGTGAATAAAAAGGAGTTTGTTTTCCCTCTAAAAGAATAGTTTTTAAAACCTTTCTTCCGCATTTTGACCCAAGACCCCAATGATGACTTCTCCGGCCCACCACTCATGCCCTGAAAAATTTTTGCACAAAAAATATTTTGAATCCTCATTTTTCCCAGCACCCCCCAAACTGTCCCCCAAACTTACAAACTTCCCACGGGGGTGAAAAGGGAGGATTTTGGGTTGTTTTTTTTAAATTTTGAAATTGGGCAAAAACCCCTTAAAAAAACTACACCTTTTGGACAAAGAACTCCCTGAAAACCCAAAAAACCTAAAAACCCCATTTTTAAAAAACCTGAGTTTTTTTGGGCCATTGCATGTAAAAAAGCTGCAAAAAAAAATGACTAACTTTTTGCTTTTTTTTGTTTTTTCTTTTTTCAAAAATTTCCCACATTTTTTTATAATTCCCTAGGGAAATTTTTTTTGCAAAAAAACGCACCAAAAAAGTGAACAAAAATGTTTTTGGCGCTATACATAGACTCCGGGAGAATTTTTTCCGGAACCCCCGGCCAAAATTTCCCGGTGCGCTTTTTGGCATTTAAATTTACTGGCGGGGGGGGGGGGCCGGGGGGGGCAACCTTGGGGGCCCCAAGGAAAAAATCCAAATAGCCCTCATAAAAACCCAAAGGGTTTTAAAACCCGCCCTTCGTCCCCCCCACGCGCCAACAAATTTGATCGAAAATTGTACAAAGGGGGAGAAAAAGCCCAGTAAAATTAACCCCCGCAAGCAAATTACGTGCCGCAAAGAAAAGAAATGTCCCAAAAAGGGGGGCCGGCGGCTGCTGGGTCACCCCTTGTTTTCGGGGTCCCCCGCTAATAAACCGACTCCAATTTTCACCCAAGGGAAATTCCCCCGAAAAAAAAACTGAACGTGTCGCAATTACGCCATGTAAAACATACCCCAAATTACAAAATTTTTCCCTTGCCCCCCCAAAATTTTTTTTTTTGAAAAAATTACCAGCAGCAAAAACGGGGCCCAAAAAAAAAAACATTCTATGGGCCCTTTTCCCCCAGTTTTTTTTTTTCAGCATTTTTAAAAAAAAAAGAAAAACACGGGAAAAAAAAAACGCCCTAAAAATGATGCAGGAAAACAATGGACTAACACGTTTAAAAAAGGGGCAAGGGTGGAGAGCGGGGTAAAAACCCTTTGGGCCTTAAAAGCCCATAGTCTCCAAAAATTGGGTGTAATGAACAAAAATGACAAACCCTTTAGAGACAAAAAAACCCCCAAATTTGCTAGTAATAAAAGAGACAACTTTTCAGACACCTTTTTTCCCAACCCCCCGGGGAAAAAAAGGGTAACGGAATAAAACCAACAAAAACAAAAAAAAAACCTTTTTAAATAAAAAAACCCCTCCCTTTTAAACATTATTTTTTGGATAAAATTTTTTTTACAAAAATAGACCAAAACACGGGTTCAAACCTTAATCCATAGAGTCAAACAGTCCAGAAGGAAACCTGTAAAATACAAAAAAAACTAATAAAGAAATTTTGGGGGTGCCAGGGGCCCCAGCAGGAAAAACTAAAATTTTGTGTTTACAAATAGGTAGACCCCATTAGTTAAGTAGCCCCCCAAATCATTAGCAAAACCCCATAAAAAATTAGATGGGTAGCCCCCTCCCCCACGGGTATAAAAGGAAATTTAGTCCCCCCTTTGGAAGAACACTAAATAGGAAAGGAAAACAGGCCCGGGGCCTTTAAAGGGCAAAACAACCAGTAAAAAACCCAAAAAAGGGATCCCCCAGCCGGGGTTTTTAAAAAGGAAAGGGGGGGGGACCCGCCGCCAGGGCAGGTCCCTCCCCCCCTTTGTTTCATACAATGGTAAAAGAACGGGCCAGCAAGCCTGTCCTCTCTACTAAACAGCTGTCTGTACCATCAGGTGGAGCCTGCGCTCCCGAGTCAAAAAGCGCCCACCATTTTTTTAAATATAGATAAAATTTCAATCAAACTTACTTTTTTTCTGGGGCCGGGCCAAATGATTGGAGAAAGCCGGGCCCCCTCGGTCCCCTTTCCGGGCCCAGCGGAGCCCCCCCCCTGTGGACGGGCCTAAACTGGATTAAAATAATCATGCATTCATGATTAAAAGGGAGGGGGAAGGAGGGGGCCCGACTGCCCCGAGGGCCGTCAAAATGCAAAGAAGTAAGTTGGGACTGAAAATAAAATGAAATGATAAACCTATGGCGTGCGGGCGGGGACTTGAAAGCATGGGCCCCAATTTTTTTCCCCTTTGATGCCAGAGCCCCTAAATTTTTGGGGGGCCCCAAACCAAGGCCCCCCCAGCCCTTTTGGGCCCCAATAAGGCCCCTCCGCGGGCCCCCGGGGGGAGTCCCCCCCAAAAAAGACCCCATCACCAACCCGGGGAGGGGCCAGGGAAAGGGGCCCTAAAGTGGGGCCCCACCCCCTTTTCCCTCCATTGGGGCCCCCCAATTTAAAAGTTTCCCCCCCTACCAAAACCTATGGGGAACTACTGCCCTAGCTAACCTGGGCTACCTACCTACGGGGACTCACTACCCCAACCAACTTACCCAACAGGGGGCCCATTTATCTACTTACCTACCTCCCTTACGGGGGGCCCCACTATCTATCTACCAAACTATGGGGAAATCCCATAAAAACTCCCCGGGGGGGCCACCAAGAGGAATTTAAATTAATTTGCGGCCCCTAAGGAGGGGGAAAATTACATAGGGAAACGGGTTTTGAAGTTTGAAAAATTTTAAGGAAAGTTTTCGGGTGGTTCCGGTGTTGTTGAATTCTGCAGAGAAAGGGGGTGGCTTTAAAAGGTGGGAAATGGGGCCTGGACCAAAAGGAAAGAAAAAAAAAGAAGTGAACGACTTATCAGCCCAAAAATGGTATTTGGTGGTTCACAAAATGAACCCCTTGCACTGTTTTTCCACTTGTTACCCAACCCTATGGGCCACTGTATGAAAACCCCCTGGGTGAAAGACTTTCTTTTCCCCATAAGCAACCAATCAGAGCTCCCCCTAAAAATTTTATAAAGTGCTCTGAAAAATAAAAAGGGGAACGCTGGTTGCTATGGACAACAAAAAAGTTTTTCGTTTAGTCTAATTTTCAAAAAAACGCCCTTAAAATTGCGGCCACGTAATTTGGGCCAGAAATTTACGGCGTGGTACGGGGGCCGTGGGGCCCCCGGGCCCCCATAAAACATGAAATTTATTCAGGCGCGAGAAAACCGCCTGTAATAATTGAAAAGGGTCCCCTTTCAAACCCCCCACCCGTATTGTCCGACCCAGGGAGGGGGAACAAAATCCTTATTTCCAATAAAAGAACTTTTGGATTAAAACGGTAATAAACTTGGACGTATCTCGCCCCGAAAATTTAAAACGGCAGAAGGGGCCAAAAATACGGGCCGAGATAACCCCAAAAAAAGCCCTTTTGAAAAACATGGGCCTTAGACAGTTTTTCCCAAAAAAGTCCCCAAAAAAAGGCCCCTGAAATTGGGGGGTAAATTGGACTTAAAAATAAAAAAAATTAAAAATTAAACCCCCGTATTTTTGGCTTTAATTTCCCCCTCTTTATGGGGAAAAGT
Source organism: Phyllomedusa bahiana (assembly GCA_025379985.1). Lineage (NCBI taxonomy): Eukaryota > Metazoa > Chordata > Amphibia > Anura > Hylidae > Phyllomedusa > Phyllomedusa bahiana. The sequence goes on along the minus strand of JAODAL010013653.1, from coordinate 37,982 downwards.
TTTTATGGTTGATGATTTTGGGGGGGAAATTAGGGTGGTCTTTGTTTTTAAATTTGTTTTTGGGGAAAAAATTGCCCTTTAATATACTGCTGGTCAGAAACCTTTAATTTTGGTTGTTAGTCCCCAAAACTTAGTGATAGGGTGACGGTATTTTTTGGGGGCCTTTGAATTTTTTTTTTGGGGTTATATTGGTCTTGGAAAAGGGCTTTTTTTTGGGTCAAAACATTATGGGTGGTATTAGTCACCCACAAAACGTAGTAAAAATTATGGTTTGGGGTTTTAAATTTGGGTCTTTGTTATCTTTTTGGGTTTAAATATTGGGTTTTTAAGTAAAACTGGGTTTTGGGTTAAAGTAACTTTAAATAGTGGTGGGGAAGCCTAAATCTGCGGTGGCATTTTGTTTGGCCCTTGTATATTAAAAAGACCCGCACAAAATAGTTTAAACTATACATTGTAAAATCCAAAAAAGAACAAACCCAAAAGACAATTGCTCAATTGAAATTTTTTCCTTTTTTTCGGGGGAAAAAGGTGGGGGGGGGGGGTTTTGCGGGGCCCGTGGGGGGTTTGGGGGGGAGCGAAAGGGTGACGGGGGAAAATTTTGACAGGGACAGGTTTGAGGGGGGGTGGAGTTTGGCGGGGGGCCCCCAGATTTTTAGCCGTGGGGGGTTTCTGAAATTTCGGGATGGGGGCCCCCTGGTAGGTAGGGGTAACGAAAAGTAAGGCCACAGCAAAGGGCGGGGCCCCCTTGGGAAATTTTACATAGAAAATTTTCCCAGGGTAGGTTTTAAAAATTTTAAAGGTAAAAAGGCAGGCGGGGGCAGGGCCCCCAGGAAAAGGTTCAGATAGGCAAACCCCCAAAATTAAGGGAAAAGGAAACACCCCATTTTAGGTAGGTGGGTACCCTTTAATTTTATTTAAATAGGCCCCTCAGAAAAGGAGGTTGGTAGGTCCTAGGTAGTTTTTGTGGGGTCCCCTGGTAGGAAAGGTTTGGTAAACCCCCGATGGAAAAGGTGGGCCCCCAAAGGGCAGGTTAGGGGGGAAACCCCCCCGGGTGGGGGTTGTTTTTGGTGGGGGCCCTTTTTTTTAGGTAAGTGGGAAAAAGGATAGGTAGGTTTTAAAAATTTCCCTGGGGTTTGGGTAGGCCCCTGGGGTGATAACCCCAGATGGGTAGTTTGGGCCCCGGGAAGGGGGTTTTGGTGGGCCCCAGGAAGATAAACTTTTTTGGGACCCAAAGGTAGGTAGGGCCAAAGGGCCAAGGGGAAAAAAATAGACAACCTCTCCCCCCAATTTCCCCCCAAATTTAAAACCCCGGGGGCAGGCAGCATGATGATGTAACGTCATCCCGCTGCCTGCATTAGAACACACAGCCAACATTTTTTTTTACCCAAACCAGGCCAAAACCCCTGGGGCCAAACCAGGCCCAAAATGGGTGGGGAAAAAGGGAGCATGTTACACCCCCCAAAGGGGGATGAGCAAACGGGTTAAACAGCCTGGGGTTTTAAATGGTTGCAAGGAAAGTTGGGAAACCCAAAAAAAGTCAAAACTATACATTTTTCCGGGGCAGTATAAAAAGGAAAGGGCAAAATTAGGTATGGGGAAAATAGGGCAAAGTGCCCCGGGGGGACTAAAAAAAGAAAGAAACAATTATTAAATCAAACAAAAAAAAACCCTAAAAAAACCCCATCCCCCTTTAAACGGGGCCAAAGGGCCAAAACTTACATGGAAAAGAAAAAAAAGATAAAGAAGATTAGATAATAGAGATGCAAAGTAATTTCTTTAAGAGTTTAAACTTTGGTATTACCGGAATCATACTGTCATACAGAATAGAGATAATATGTCATTTATATCACACAGTGAGCTCCTTTTAAATCCCTCCCCCCTCCAAAAAAAAAACCGCTATTTGGGGGGTTTTTTTTCCCCAAATTCCTTTCCAAAAAAAGAAATTTTTTTTTGGGGTTCCCCAGTATCCATTATACCTTTATAAAATAAAAATAAAACCCTTTTTTTCCCGGGTAAAAGCCCCCTCTTACAGCAATGTGATTAAAAAAATGAAAAAACGTTAAATTATTTTTGGGAAAGGGAAAGGGAAAAGGAAAAAATGAATGCAATGCAAACAAAAATCATTGCAGCAGAAAGGGGGGTAAGAAATTTGGGCCGGGTTTTTTTTAAAAATGCAGGGTTTTTTTGCATACAAAAAAAAAATTGGCAAAAGAAAATCACTGGTGGGGAAAAGGGGGTAAGATATGTTTCCGGCAGATCAGAAATACCTGCACAGTAATCTATTTTAAATTTTTTTCCCCCTCCCCCATTCTCCATGCGTTTGTGCGTAAATAATTTTTTCGGTAAAAAAAGGGCTTGGGGGCTAAAAAAGGGTCAACAGGGGGCCCAAATTTTAGGGAAAGAAAAAAGGAATAAAGTCAAAAGCAATAAAAAACATCCCAAGATATTTCATAAAAATTCAAAAACGGGTTTTGTTTTTAATCAAACCAAAGCCAATTTTGGAAGCATCAGATGACTATTGTGCATGAAGTTTTTCTGATTCTCTCCTAGTGGCACATATCACAAGAAAGAAGGATTGGGCATGTTAGATTTAAATGGAGCCTAACCTTTTTCAAAAATTTTGCAAAAAATAAAAAAACCCCCAAAGGGTAATAAACCCCCTTAAAAAAAAAATGCCGGGGTTTTGTAAATACTCCCAAAAAGGGTTCATCTCAAAAAAGAACAACCCCCACAAAATCAAGGTTTACAGCGTCCTTAAATCTAGGGAGAGGGGTAGGGGGCCAAGGAGAAAAATAATGTTTGAGGCAGAGGTAGACATACAGTAACAGCCCTAGTAAGTGTTATATTTACCCACAGCTTAGAGAGTATTCCCATCATATTGATTAGCTTTAAACATGTAGGCAAAGGAAAAAAAAAGTTGCTAAATACATTGCGGGTTCTGATTTTTGTTTCCCAAATTTCAGGGGAAAAAAACCTTTTCTTATTTTCGTTTTTTTGAAAAGGGTTTTTTCAAAAAGGGTTACTGACCACCTCTCTCTGCTCTATCAACTGTGGCCAGAATGCTGACATCCCCCCTGCTGTGTCTTATCAGCAGCACAGAAGAATGTTTTTCTTTCTTAATGACTAACAATAGAACTTTTTAGTTGTCTCTCTATGTCTCTAAATTATTATAATATCTTAAAGGTAGGGTCCAAGCACTGCAACCACTACCAATTCTAGTAATAAAATTTCACCCTTTTTTGGGAAAAGGGGCAAGTTTTTTTTGCCAACTTCGGGCAACCTGCCATCAACTATAAAAAGGGCCAACCAGGGAAACCCTCTGAAAAAAAGTATAGATGGGAAAGGGGTAAAAATGCCCACCGGGGCTTTCCTATGTGGTCCCCAGTGTTCCGGAGTTTAAAATCTTTAAGAAAATAAACTCGCGTCAAGTAAATTTATGCCCCCAATGTCTTTTTCCCAAAAAAAAAACCCTTTTTAAACCCTGAAATAAAAAGTTACATAAATTACTATGGAAACAACAATGATTCTCTGTAATAAACTGTTAAACATAATGATAAACTGGAAAATCCATTAAAACAACAAAAAATAGTCTTTTTTAAAAAAAACCCCCCCTTTCCCCAAACCCCTACTGCTAAAAGTTTTTAAAAAACCTGAAAAAAGATAAAAATCCCGGGCCCTTTGTTCCAAAAACCCCTTTGTAACAAAAAAATTTAAAAAAAATCTTTATATTGTGTTAAATTTTTAAAAATTTAAATAATATTATTTAAAACAAAGGGTTTCCCAAAGTCCCTGAAGCCCCCAAAAAACCTTTTTTAAAGTGTGCAAAAAAATTTATTGCTACTGAAAAATAATTGGGAAACTTACTATTCTTATCACCCGTCAAAAAACATTTAAAGGCCCCTTTAAACTAAAATTCTTTAAATTTAAACATAATCCATCCCCTTCTGTGTTCCCTTTAAATTCACAAAAAAAAGGGCAAAATTTAGCTTCAGAAAACCCTTTGGGTTTTTCCCTTTCTAAAACCCCTGGTTTTTTCCAAACACCAAAAAAAAAGGGCCTTTTTATAGAATGATTTTCCTAAACATCATATCCTGCGTGAACAAGATTTAGGACAAGGGAAACATTGTCATGTTGTACCTCTCCCAGGGGACACAGTAAATCAATAAAATGGAGTTTTACCAGCCCCTTAAATTCAGGCAATTAAATTTGTAAATACCAAATGGTTTTTGGTTTCCCCCAGGGGTGGCAGAAGATCAGAATAGGGGGTCCACTGCTCTGTACTCCAGAATGAAAATACAAGGCGCAGATTTTTATTGTAGTTTTTGGGAATGACAGAAGTGGCTATTGTACAACTATAACTAAAGAGGACAACACACATATAACCTCATGCCCAACTCCTCTACTCCTCTATGGAGTCTCCAAACTATCAGACATTTTTATGGTAGATCTTGTAGATATTCCATGATTGTGTCAGAAATAAATAGTCCATTGAGATATACAGCTCTGAAAAAAATTAAGGGACCACTGCACAGTTTTCTAAAAATCAGCATCTCTACATGTCTCACAGCCATTCCATTCCAGTGTCAGTTGAATTCCAACAAAAGTCCACCTCATTCTACTTAATGTGCTTCTGATTAGGTGATCACCTGAACCAAATCTTATTTAATGAAGGAAAGCATAAAAAACACTGCTGTGGTCTTCACAATCTTCTTGCAATAGGACAAGTTGGATGGCAAAACAAGTGCTAGAATGGGCCAAAAGGAATTTGAATGAAAAAATCATGATTATTCCACCAAATATTTGTTTATTAACTCTTCCTGATTCTTCATTCTGATCTCTGACCATCCCTAAAGTGGAACCAAAACCCACTTTGGGTATTTACAATTGAATTGCCATGAAGGTTTCAGACTGGGAATATCCCTCATTTACTGTGGCCCCTGGGAGATATATATATATATATTGGTGGCAGAATTACCAAGAAAGCCACAATTTTTATGCCGTTTATCATGCGGGATAAATAAAATTATATTGCATTAGGCTGAATGTATCAATGCCAATTATGTAAAAAAAAAGTTTCATTCTTTATCTTTATATTTGGTAAGTGGGAAAAGGGAGGGGCTTGAATTTGTAGCATTTTTTATGTTTTTAAAAAACTTTTTACCTTTTTTTGTAACATTTAGTTCACATAAAGGACTTGAACATTCCATCCCTTGTACTACATACTGCAGTACTTCTGTACTGTATTATGTAGCAATTTAAGGGATCTTCTAATACACCCTGCTTGTGGCAGGGTACAATAGAGGTATGAACATGGCAGACCAGGAGGTCTTTATTAGGCCTCTAGGTGCCGTGACAATAAAACCACCCCTTGCAGTTTTATCATGGGTGGGGTAGGTCTGGCCGCAAAAAGTGGTTGCCACATCCATTTCTATCTGTTGGCCGCGTCATCTAAGTAGTTAAACAGTTAGGATCACAGTCTTCTGCTATCCCAGCCACTAACAGTTTATGTCAACTGTAATTAACTCCTTTAGCGTCGCCATAATGTGCAGGTATGTCATGATGCGCCATGATGTTAAACATTAATCAATGGCAATAGCAACCACCATGATAACTAGATAAACTTTTACCTATAGTTTTTCCAATCACTACCCACATCACTGCATATTTATTTTTTTTTCTATGGCTTTCACTCCCTTAATTTGCTGTAAGCTGTTACTCCTCCACAGACAAGAAGACAAGAAGAAAGTGGATAATTAGGTTGAAATCACATGTGAGGGGCAGAGGCGTAACATAAAGCTCCAGGGCCCCAGTGCAAAGTCAATAACGGGGCCCCCACATACCATGTACCATTTATAATACTGGTATCTTCCTATGCAGTAGAGGGACTTTTGGGCCCCCTAAAGCTCCAGGGCCCGGTAGCGACCGCTACCTCTGCACTCCCTATAGCTACACCCCTGGTGAGGGGTATACTTAGGGTTTTCTGTTACAGAATTGTGTGTGTGTATTACAATAGCAGCGAAGTGGATAGGATTTCAACAAATCCAGTGCATGTTTAAAATCTGCAGTATGTCAATTTGTGCTGTGGACAAAACTGTGCATTTATTAGAGATTCTCCTCACTAAAGTTAGAGGAGCACTCCTATCCCACACTTTGGTTGCTTATCGATAAGATCAGCCATCAAAGTATGATAGGTGCATACATTGCTTGGTTGAACTCGATATTTCCATAGAACATAGAATATAGAATGTCCCATCCTATTAATATGCCACCAAAGTGTGAGATGGGAACACTCCTGTAAGTAAAGGTAACTGTGGGTTTGAAATGTGCTGAATTTTATTTCTCTCTTTCATATTACGCACCAAATCTACAACAAAATATACAATATTTGGCGCAAATTTTTTGCTGCAGAAATTCCTTCCCATGTGGGCATTCTCCAATAGTACTGATATTGTTGTGCTGTCATCTAGGCATGTTTTACAGCATACTGAACACTACCAGAGGAAATAAATCTGAAACAATGCAAATAAGGCCTTGATATGATACATTGACCATGGACAGTGAAACCTCTTCGAGAAAAGCTCAGACTTTCTGTGATTTTAAATCCTAAAGAGACTCTTCTGAGGCTGTAAGTGTAACGGACCTAGGTAGTGGATCCGCTGGTTCACCGCAAGCGGTGGTAGAAGCCACACCAGGGAGCGGAGTCTACGTGGGTCCCGGTTTTCACCAGAGCCCACCGCAAAGCGGGATGGACTTTCTGTGGCGGGATTCCACCAGGTCGCTACCCCTGATGCGACTTGCTTGCGGTGGTAGCCGAGGTGCAACGAAGTACCAAATCGACAGGCAAACTCGTAGTCAGGGACGGGCCAAGAGGTCAGGGCAGGCAGCGGAGGTTCGTGGTCAGAAGACGTAAGCCGGAGGAACTGGAACGTAGAGCAGGCTTCCTCGCATAGGATAAGGCACTATGGATTTGGCGGAGTCCAGGAAGAGGTGGAGCCCTTATATAGAGTCAGCGACCGACAACCCCAATTTCCGGGGCGCTGTCCCTATAAATCCGGAAGAGCCGGCGCACGAGCGCCCAAGGGAGCGGGGACGCGTGCACCGGCCGGCAGACAGGAGAGAAGCATCAGGAGCGTGACCAGGTGAGTCCGTGCGCCCGTGGAAGCAAGCGCCCACAGACCACGGCGCAACGCTCCACGAGCGCAGCAGGGACGGGGCAGGAACGGGTGCACCCGCAGCCCGGACCCTGGGCTGTGGCACCACTCGTGACAGTACCCCCCCCTTCGGTCTCCCCCTCCCTCTGGTCCAAAGAAATTTCCGAAGCAGTTCCCGGTCCAAGATGTTTTCCTCCGGTTCCCAAGATCTTTCTTCCGTCCCGAATCCCTTCCAATCAACAAGAAAATGATGTTTCCCCCTGATCGTCTTCATGGCCAGAATTTCTTTCACCGTAAAGACATCCGAGGTTTCAGTTGTCGTAGAAAGAGGTGACACCCTACGAGAATACCTGTTTAGAATGAGTGGCTTGAGCAGGGAAACGTGGAAGGAATCCGGGATACGCATGGAGGGGGGAAGCCGGAGCTTGTAGACACCGGGTTGATTTTCTTTAGGACCACAAAAGGACCAAGGTAGCAGGGCCCCAACTTATAGGATGCAATCTTCAGACGGATATACCTGGAAGACAGCCAGACCTTATCTCCGTGAGCAAACGAGGGTGGAGACCTCCTGTGCTTATCAGCTTCATCCGGGCAGAAGCCTGACGCAGAGATCGTCGGGTGTTGTTCCAGACAGCCTTTAGGTCCTGAACCACGGAGTCCACGGCAGGAATGTCAGAGACCGTTGACAGAGGGAGGGGTGGGCGGGATAAAGATCATAAACCACAAAGAACGGGGAGGCACCCGCTGACTCAGAATCCATAGAGTTGTAGGCAAATTCCGCCCAAGGTAACAGACCCGACCAATCGTCTTGCTGGGCCGACACAAAATGTCGTAAATAATTCTCCAGAACCCGATTGACTCTCTCCACCTGGCCATTAGTCTGCGGATGATACACCGAAGAGAAGTACAGATCCACTTTCAGCTGGGAACAGAGGGACCGCCAGAATCTGGAGACAAATTGCACACCACAATCCGACACAATGTGACGAGGAAGGCCATGCAGATGGAAGATGTGCTGGAAGAACAGGGACGCCAAACGGGGCGCAGAGGGCAAACCGGCAAGTGGTACAAAATGTGCCATTTTGGAAAACCGGTCGACGATGACCCAAATGACAGTATTACCAGCCGACAACGGAAGATCCATGATAAAATCCCTGGCAATATGGGACCATGGGTGGTCTGGGATGGGCAGTGGCAGAGCAACCCGCCCGGCTTAAGGTGGGGAGTTTTATTACGGTCACACGGAGAACATGCCTCCACAAAGTCCTTGACATCCTTACCCAGGTCAGGCCACCAGTAGTAACAACCAATGAGCTGCGCCGTCTTTCGTACTCCCGGGTGACCGTCAATCCTTGAGCAATGCCCCCACTTCAGAATCCTCCTCCGAAGCGCCGGACGTACGTAAGACTTGCCCGGAGGTATCTGCCGAAGATCCATCGGAGCCGCCACAATCAGACGGTTAGGCAGAATAATGTGGCTAGGAGGGGATTCTTTAGGTGTCCGAAGCCCGAGACAGAGCGTCGGCCTTAACGTTCTTCTCTGCCGGGCGGAAGTGGATAACAAAGTTAAACCGCGAGAAGAACAAGGACCAACGAGCCTGCCGAGGATTAAGACGTTGCGTTGTCTGGAGGTATGCCAGGTTCTTGTGGTCCGAATAAATGGTAACAGGGTGGCGAGCCCCCTCAAGCAGATGGTGTTATTCTTCTAGGGCCATCTTGATGGCCAACAACTCGCGGTCACCAATCGTGTAGTTCTTTTCGGCCGGAGAGAATGTTTTAGAAAAGACCCACACGTGATTGTCTTGCCTTGGATCTCGCTAAAGAGAGCACTGCCCCTGCTCCCATGAAGATGCGTCCACCTCCAAGAAGAACGGCTTCTCGGTATCGGACGAGACAGGACAGGGGGCAGTGGAAAAAAAAAAAACCCCCTTTTGAGCGAGAAAACCCGGGGTCTTCTGTCGCCTGTGGCCACAACCTAGGGTTGCTAGCCTTCTTCGTCAGGGCCACAATAGGAGCCACCAGCGTCGAAAAATGTGGGTTAAACTGGCGGTAATAGTTCGCAAAGCCCAAGAACCGCTGGAGAGCCCGAAGGCCGATTGGCCGAGGCCACTGCAGGACTGCGCAAAGCTTGGCCGGGTCTATCTGAAGTCCCTTGGCAGAGACGATATACCCTAGGAAGGGCAGACTGGACTGTGGAAACTGGCACTTCTCTAATTTGGCAAACAGGCGATTCTCACGAAGACGTCTAAGGGCCTGGTGCACATGGAGACGATGGGACTTGAGATCAGGGGAGAAAACCAGAATGTCGTCCAGGTACACGACCACACAGGAATACAAGAGGTGCCTGAAGATCTCATTAATGAAACCCTGGAACACCGCGGGAGCGTTGCAGAGGCCGAAGGGCATGACTAAATACTCGAAATGCCCATCCCGAGTGTTGAATGCTGTCTTCCATTCGTCGCCTTCACTAATTCGGATGAGATTATAGGCCCCTCACAAATCCAGCTTGGAGAACACCTGTTCGCCGCGGAGCCGATCGAAAAGTTCCGTGATCAGAGGCAGCGGGTAGCGGTTCTTCACCGTGATTTTATTTAGGCCACGGTAGTCGATGCACAGACGTAAAGAGCCATCTTTTTTGTCGACGAAAAAGAATCCTGCACCGGCTGGAGATGTGGACTTACGGATAAAGCCCCTCTTGAGGTTCTCCCGTATATTGGCCGACATGGCTTTGGTCTCAGGAACAGACAGGGGTAAAAATCTGCCACGAGGAGGGCTTGTGCCAGGCAACAGGTCGATGGGGCAATCGTAGGGACCCATGCGGTTGCAAGGTCTCCGCCTCCTTTTCTGAAAATACGGGCCGCGAAGTCTTGGTACTCCGGAGGCAGACCCCCGGGAGGGGTTTAGGAGGCTCGATGGAGAAGAGGGGAGCACCGGGCGAGGTGCCACAAGACAACGGGACTGGCAGTCTTGTTCCCAACGCATTACTTCGTCCGTTTCCCAACTCAGCATAGGGGCATGGCGCTGCAGCCACGGGAGCCCCAAGAGGATTGCTGAGGAGGAGTGGGGCAGCACGTAGAACGCAATCTTCTCTGTGTGGAGCCCCCCCACCTGCATAGACACTGGCACCGTACGGTAGCGGATGGAGTCTCATAGAATTTCACCATTCACGGAAGAGATGGCTAAAGGCTTGGCGAGATGGATCACGGGAAGGCGAAGCTTAGTCACCAGAGCAGCGTCCATGAAATTTCCCGCAGAACCGGAGTCAAGAAAGGCTGAACTTGAACTTGGGCTCCGAACAGGACACGATCAAAACCGGCCATGGTTAGTCGAGGAGAGGGAAAATATTCACACCTAGGGACGCCTCTCCCACGTGACCTAGGTGCGTACGTTTCCCGGACGTGGGCGCAGGTTAGAGTCTCGTAGGAAATGCTCCGGACTGTCGCAATACAGACACAGCCTCTCCTCATGATGTCGAGACCGCTTTCTTCAGTAATCTGGACGCGGTCAATTTGCATGGGCTCTTCTCCCGAGTGCTGCGGAAGGGGTAACGGAGGTCTCTGGAACACCGGAGCCAGGTGAGGGAACCGGCGAGGCCGAACTGAGTCACGTTCCTGACGGAGCTCCTCTTGTCTCTCGGAGAAGCGCACGTCGATACAGGTGGCCAAATGGAGGATCTCTCTTAAGGACATCGGGAGATATCTTTCTGCCAGTGCAGCCTAAACCCGGCCCGACAGGCCCTTCTTCACGGGAGCGCAAAATGCATCCTCATTCCACGAAAGCTCTGAGGCCAGCGTGCGGAATTGGACGGCGTACTCTCCTATGGAAGTATCCCCTTGGCACAGGTTCAACGGTGCGGTTTCCGCGGACGAAGCGCGTGCTGGTTCTTCAAATACAGCTCTGAACTCTTTAAGGAAGGTCTGCCAATCCGCCGTCACTAGATCGCCCCTGTCCCAGAGGGGAGTGGCCCAGGCCAGGGCCTTCCCAGAAAGCAGACTGACCACAAAGACTACCCTAGAGCTTTCGGACGGGATCTGGTCGGCCATCAGTTCGACTTGCATGGAGCACTGCGTAACAAACCCCTGCAGAGTTTCGGATCGCCTTAAAACTTAGAAGGAAGCGGCAGCCGGAGTTTGGGTCTCAAGGAGGCAGAGGGGGCGGCTGTAATAGGAGGAATGACAGGAGGAGAGAGGAGACGAGGGCTGCTGCTGAGCGGTAATCATGCTGCATCATGGCGGTCAATTGGTCTAACTGCTGCGCCTGTTGTGCCAGCTGCTGGGACTGCTGAGCCACAATAGTCGTAAGGTCCTCCACACTTTGTAACGGCACCTTGGCGGGATCCATGGCCGAATCCAACTGTAACGGACCTAGGTAGTGGATCCGCTGGCAGTGGTAGAAGCCACACCAGGGAGCGGAGTCTAAGTGGGTCCCGGTTTTCACCAGAGCCCGTCGCAAAGCGGGATGGACTTGCTGCGGCGGGGTTCGCTACCCCTGATGCGACTTGCTTGCGGTGGCAGCCGAGGTGCAACGAAGTATCAAATCGACAGGCAAACTTGTTGTAAGGGACGGGCCAAGAGGTCAGGGCAGGTAGCGGAGGTTCGTGGTCAGAAGACGTAAGCCGGAGGAACTGGTACATGGATCTGGCAACCGGAACGTAGAGCAGGCTTCCTCGCATAGGATAAGGCACTATGGATTTGGCGGAGTCCAGGAAGAGGTGGAGCCCTTATATAGAGTCAGCGACCGACAACCCCAATTTCCGGGGTGCTGTCCCTTTAAATCCGGAAGAGCCGGCGCGCGCACGCCCTAGGGAGTGGGAACACGCGCACTGGCCGGCAGACAGGAGAGAAGCATCAGGAGCGTGATCAGGTGAATCCGTGCGCCCGTGGGAGCGAGCGCGCCCGCAGACCACGGCGTAACGCTCCCCGAGCGCAGCAGGGACGGGGCAGGAACAAGTGCGCCCGCAGCCCGGACCCTGGGCTGCGGCGCCACTCGTGACAGTATGGAAGACAAAAGCAGAAGACAATGGTGCAAACCTTGTGAAGAATATCAGCATATAGTGTCAGACTGCAGTGCCTAAGGCCCACCAGTAAAATTTCCTCCTGGGGGGGGTCCACCCTACAGTTATATATGCCTCTTATTCTCTGCCTCCTGGTTTTTGCCTCTTTCTCTCTGCCTTTCTGCCTCCCCCCATGGATGTCTATGCAGTTTAAAAGAAGCTCCAGGTTTGCAATGCTCAGGGGACAACCAGTGGTTTTCCTTGTTTCCCGGTGGGCTAGTCTGAGCCTGTAAGAAAATAATCAAAAATTGGTCATTTGTCACCAGGGACTAAACTTTAGGAGTTGTTCAACGAAACCACAACTCTCCTCAGTCATATAAGCAAAGAAGATCAGCACCACTTCCTTATGGACATCACCTCTGCTGCATCTGGGGGACGAGATAAGTGTACATCAATTGTGGGTGGATAATTCAGTTGAATAACCTATAATTGGAAAAACTAGTGCTTAACCCCTTAAGCTGAACACCTGAAAAGTAGTTAATGACCAGAACATTTTTTTAGTTTTTGCCTCCTTGCGTTTCAACAGTTGTAACTTTTTTATTTTTTCACTGACGCAGTTGTATGAGGCCTCGTTTTATTTGAGATGAGTTGTACTTTATGGTGGAATAGTTTAAATTCACTTATAAATAATTGCAGAATTTTTTTTCTATTTAAAAAAAAAAAATTATAATTTTTTTTACACCATTCACATTTCACACTTAATAACTTGTTAGATTAATTATACAGGTTATTATGGTCGTGTGGATACCTAATATGTGTAGGTTGTTTTGTGTGTGTAATGTATGCACAAATACTGTTTTATTAAATATTTATTTTTATTTTATTTTATTTTTTTATTTTTTTTACACTTTTTTTTTTTTTACTTTTTTTTTTAAATCCCATGAAGGGAAAATTGTCTTACTTTTTTTTTTTTTTTACACTTAATAGTGTATTAGCATATTCAAATATGCTAATACATTGTAATCTGTGTCAGTCTGACACAGGCAGTGATCAGGCCAGCACACAGTCTGCCCTAATCCCTGGCTTGACACACAGACAGCCCTGGGGCTCTTCTAGGTCCCTAGGGCTGACTATAAAGACGTTCTCCCGGGCTCTTTCGGGTCTCCGGGTGTTCCGATCACCCGACAGAGCAGGGAAACTGATCTCAGAGCAGCTGAGGCACCCGGAGCTGCAAACTCTGATGTCTGCAGCGACGCCAAAAGATGTCACTGTAGACGAACGAATTGAAATGCTCGACGTCAAAAGACAGTGGGCGGTCGTAAAGGAGTTAAAGGGAACCTGCAAGATGGTTTATGCTGCCCTATCTGAGAGCAGGATCTCATAGAGTTAGAGAAATGGAGCTCTGTGTTATATAGGTTTATATTTTTTGAAGCAGGAATTATTTGAAGTAAAAAGCTGAAAGTGAAACTAAAAGCATTCCTGCTCCCACCCACCTACATTAATCGATAGCTTGTTCTGTACACACACTGACGCAGGAAAAGCTGTCAATCATTGTATGTGGGTGGGGTAAGTAGAACTCCCACTGTCTCTTACGGAGTCTATTAGGATTTACTCTGCTTTTTACTCAGAAATCCTGCTCCAGATTTTATGAGCGTTTAACACATTCTGCTCTCAGATAGGGCAGCGCACCCCCCTGGGAGGTGGCCTTTAATCTAATAAGAAGGACTGCCAATGTAAACTTCAAAGGCGTCACAAGTCACACCACGGCCACCATGCTGGGCCGCGGGCGCGCCTACTCTCTGTCCCTTCCGGTTCCCGTGTACTCACCTATCATATCCTGCTCTTAGAAAAGGCAGCAAAAAATACCTTTTAGGTTCCCTTTCACTAAAGCTGGGCCCCATTCTGGAGGCCACATACTGGCTACATATGGTTCAAATATTTAGATATGGAAATATATGACACCATGGATATATAATGGCTGAACATTGTCTGCTGAAATAGCTAGGACTCTTTACTTACATTTAACCCAATAATTTACCAAAATACAGAGATCAGTCATGTGACATAAGGTCAATCTGAGAAGCACTGATACCAATCAGGGGATTTATGAAGGTGAAAAGGTTACATACATTCTCCGTAACACCATTCTGCAATCTATTTCAGACCTTAATTGCTTCATGATTTGGCAACTGCAATTCTATCATTCCATCATAGCAATCTCACAGTTCTGTGCGTTATTCTATAATTAATAATCCTTATTATCACATAACTTGCACAGTCTTCTACCATCTCGCTGCAAAGAGTCAAAGACTACACAACATTTGGAGTCAATATTATTGAGTTTATTTATTTTATCAACCTGGGAATCCCAGCAAATTAGTGTTATTCTGAGGCTGTCAATATCGTTGATGATTGTTAGAATGAAACATTATAATGATCAACACAGACGCCTTCATGGGGTCTGAATCTCCGGCAGCAAACAGACTGTAGGCAATAGATAATAAGCGTTATAATGCCATGTTGCTGAATTAATAGGATAATCCTAAAAGAATGTGCTTGGAAACATTAGGATCTATGGAGGAGAAGGACATATTTATGACTATGCTGCCTTTAAAGTTTCATCAGAGATGGATTGTGAAATCATTATCTACTGAGTATAAGAGAGAGAGGAGGTCATACAAGATGGGAATGAAAAACACAGAAAGCTACATTGATTTTCTAGTTATACATATGTAATAAATATGCTCGATGTCAAGGAATGAATGGATGAGAGTTCATCTAAGATATTGATCAGTTTTTTTGGGTTTAATTTACATAAATCTCATTTGTGAAGATTTGGTTTAGTGGCAATCAAGGACAGATCAAGGTTGGTAAAAACTACTGAGCTAAACATTTTGTGGGAACTTGAAGAAAAGCATAGTATAGCCCACAGTTTAGTTTATGCCTGATTCTGGAGAAAATTGCACAGGTTACATATAAAGTTGTGTTTAATATGCACTAATAATTTGCATTGTTGGTCTTTTTACCTCAAACAGAAAACTTTTGGGAATAGAAGGGTTGGACGGACTGTAAATGTACTTCCAGATTAATTTATCAAAGGCAAAACCTTATAACAGAGTATCTGGCTCAAATGTACTGCTGCTCAACCCCTTTCCATCGCAGGCTGTGTTAGTGTCTCTCCATGCCTGTATGCACGTGTGCCTGTAATATGTGGAAAATTGAATAAAGGTCTATAGAAAAAAGAACGGGTGAGTGCTGCTACAATTCTTCTTTTTTGTAATTCGACTGGGACTGTCTTTTTGAGCATAGCACCTCCAGGGTGCTATCTGAATACCTACGGACTCTATAATAGATTTCCAGGAGTGATCACTGTTGGACTGGTGCCAATCTTTGTTTCTACTTCGTTGTTATTATATAGATGAAGGAGCACTTGTGCTTTGTGGGACAAGATCCACTTTTTAATTGTAACATTTACCATATCATATAATATACTGGGAAACAAAAAAGAATTCTCTATGGAGTGGAACATGAAATACAATTTTTTGGGGGGACAGGCATTTTTGTAAAATTCCCAGTGTGGTTTAAAATACACATTTTCTTTATTCTAAAGGTCGGCTATGATTCCAATGTTTTAACCTTTTAGATGTCTTGACAATTGCGGCAGCTAAATCTAAATTAATGTGCACCGTTTCTCCCCTTTATCACCCCTGCCACAAAACCGAAGGAGTGGGGGGAGCGGTTGACATAATTGTCAAAAACCTAAGGAAGGCTTCCTTGGCTGCCATGTTATAGCTCCTTTTACTTCATGCCCTAGATAGGAACTAATAGAATTGCCATCTTGATACACCCTTGTGCATTATCCATATGATCGGGCTCCCTAGTGGTCAAATACCCTAGGAAGACTACATGTACAAGTGTAAAAATAAAAAATAAGTTTTAACATTTAAAAATAAAAAAGTAAATCTTAAAGAAGATCATTTTGCCATTGTACAAAAGAAAAAAAGAACAAAGTTACACATAATTGGAATTACTGCATCCATAAAAGTCTGATTTATTAAAATATAACTTCAGTTGTTGCATACGATGGATACCAAAGAAGAAAAAAATACCTAACTTCAAAATTGCATTTTCTTTTTCTCATGCCCAGAAAGTTGGAGTAAGAATTGATCAAAAAGTTGAATGCATTACAAAATGATACCAATAAAAACTAAACAAAAAATGAGCCAACACTTAACTAAAAAGGACTTGAGCATAACGAAGACTCTACACATTTGGTATCACTGGAATCATACAAACCTGCAGAATACAGATAATACATCATTTATACTAAAGATTGAATGACATAAAAACAAAACCCGCACAAACATGGAGACCAAAAAAATTCTATTTTGGTAGTATTTTTTCTATTATGTTCACCATACATGATAAATCATGTTATTTTACTAGATTGTAATTTTATGGACCTGACAATACAAAATATGTTTTTTTTTATTTGTAAAATGGCAAAAGGGGGGTGTTTTGAACCATTACGGGTCATGATCACTTGTACACCATTCTGAAACACAACAGTATTGAAGAATAGCCTTCTAATATGGCTCTCCTATTACATCCTGCCTTAGTCATATTATTGTTCTGTGTTCTGTGGTTTTTGTGCAACTTAGCACAATTGTGGAAAAAGGGTTACTTTTTTTTGCACCAAGAGCGACTACAGGGCTAGCTTAGGGAGTCAAGTTGTTGACTAGGAGATTTTGTGGTTAAGCTACTGAGTGGATCCCAGTTGCACATAAAGCGTGCAGTTACCGCCATTATGATTTGTAGTAGAGCCCATCGTTGAGCTGAACAGTGATCATGAAAGACAGAGGCATTTCCAACCTATGTGATCAGTTACCATCAGCACAAAGGTAAGACAGATGTGCAGCCAAGCATCCATCTAGTGTGTGAAAGTAAAAGCTGTAGCTAAAGATATTATTCCTGATCTGTGCATTACTGTTTAGGGTATGTGGAGGAGATGACCCATGCAATATCTGCCTGTGAAAGAAGGATGGAGGTAGTGAACAACACCTTCCAACAGTGAGTGATTGTGAGTAGTCAAATCTGAGGCTGGAAGACTCCTGGGTCTGGAGTCCGACATCTGTGACAACTGTGACATCTGAATCATTTGAGTGAATAGCCCTGATGCAGCGCAGAGACAGAGTTAAACTGAGGACTGTAGTGGGTCCAGCTGCTGACAGAAACTGAGCTACAGAGTGCTTTTTGTGTTAGGACCAAATGTCAATACAGTGTGCTACTGAACCCACATTACAGTGAACAGAGACTGAGATAAAAGAGTTGTCGTCACAACTGTTATGTGTATGTCTTTTTGTGAGAACCTCTGAGCACGACTTGCAAGTATATATGTTACTTGCAACCATAAAGCTTAAAGTAGCTCATCAGAGGAAAGCCATTATGAGTTCTGCATTCAAAGCATTGTGTCCATATCTCCTCAGCAAAGCAGGCACCACAAGGCTGCCCAAAATACTAAGACCAGCCAGGATAGGTCACTGTCTTGTACACAAAGGCTTTAACATCCCACATCCATCTGAACACTCTTATATTGCTTGGTCAAATGGGTTTTTTGAAGATTTAAATAATGCTTATTTTGAGGGCAACCTAGAAAAATAAATTTTCAGTATCTAGCCATCTTTTTTAATTAACAGAGGTGCAAGACCACATCTTTCCCACGACCATAACAGGATATCACCCACTAAGCTTCTTGTGTAGCTGACACTTTTCTCCTTATAACATAAGGAGAGTCCCTTTTATTTCTCCATTAATACAGTGGAACAGTGAAAATTTAGGTTTGCTTTAAGTTTCTAACTTTATTAATTTTGTTAACACATAATTTTTTTAGTTTTGAGGTTAACTTATATTTACAGGTTAGTGAGGCCTTGAGGGGGGCTCGTTTTTCCCCTTCCCTGGCCAATGTGTATATGGCCGCTTGGTAGGAGGATTATCTATTTTCTGATTTGAACAAATTTATACCATATATTCGTTGGTATGGAAGATTTATTGACGACCTCCTTTTCATTAAGCAGGGCCCCTCTGAATTGATTTTGGATTTCATGTTTTTTTTTAATAACAATGTCACGTCAATGGGAGGTACAGTGATCCCTGACTGAAACCCAGCCCACTGTCCCTGCCTGCTTGACTTGCTGCCCTAGATGGCAGACGGCAACTGGGCGACAGTCCTTGCGCTGCTAGAGTGCAGGGGACCGTCAGGAGGAAGAATAGTCCGACAGTCCGAGTAAATACCAAAACGGAAACGCCAAAGCCACAAATCAGAACCAGAAGGATAAACGTAAACAAGCCGGGGTCAAACGCCAAACGGGAGCGAGGTACAAAATCAGAAGACAAGCCGAGGTAAGTAAACAAGCCGAGGTCTGGTACACAAGTATTATTTAAATCAGGCATGATGTTCAATAGTAGACTTGGAATAAGGCTTTTCAGCCGAAACGCGTTGTTTGCACGCATTATTGTTGTTCTTATTGTGCATGTGTCTATGTATCAAATTTTTTTTAAAAGGATGAAATAAAAGTATTGTTTTTTAACGTTGGATCTGTGCTGGACATCATTTATACTGATTGTTCTTGGATGGAGAGAGCTGGCGGAGTTCTTTGCACCTGATACGGGGAAACACCCAACTCCAGCACGATTGCGGTAAGCTGATCTTTTCTTATTGTTACATGTATTGTTTGTCCAGGAAAGCTTCTGACATACACAAAAATGGTCTACATAGGCTTCTACTGCCAGACATAGTCCAAAAGAGTGCCTTCTTGGCCTTCATATGGCCAGTACATGTCAGTATACTACTAAAAAGAGGACAGAATAGCATGATAGATTACTAATGGATTTGTTAAACAGACACTATAATTGCCTATGGTTGATGGGTGACATTGCAAGTCATCTATCACAGGCATCTGTTTACTAGATCCTTTGGGATACTCCAGTAATTTCACCGTCCACATTTGAAAATTATCACTGGAGTAATCTAAGGTAGAAATGCAAGGACCTCCATCTTCTTCTCTGCCTGAGCTCTCGCAAGATCTGTTGACAGCCATCCAGCAATGTAGAAGGGAGCTGAGGAGGAGGAGTAGAAAGCTGACTACTGGAGAAAGCTAAAATGATGTTTACAAACGTACAGTATCTCACAAAAGTAGGTACACCCCTTACATTTTTGTAAGTATTGTATTATATCTTTCCATATGACAACACTGAAGATATGGAACTTTGATACGATGTAAAGTAGTCAGTGTACAGCTTGTATAACAGCTTGTAAATTTGGTGTGCCCTCAAAATAACTCAAAACACAGTCATAATGTCATGTCAAAGGGGGTACAGTGAGCCCTGACTGAACCGCAGCCCACTGTCCCTGTCTACTTGATGAATTGCCCTAAATGGTAGACCCCAATTGGGCGGCGGTCTCTACACTACTAAGTGCAGTGGCTATCAGGTGAAATAATAGTGATCAATCCAGGTCAGCAACAGAACAGGTGCATCAGCCAACAAATCAGAAGACAGAAGAGAAAACCAGAAAACAAGCCATGGGTCAGAACACTATTAGGAACAAGGTACCGAATCAGAGAATAAAAGAGCGAGCAAGGGTGAAAAGAGCAAGCAAGAACCTTTCACTTGCAAAGCAGGAAGGTCTGAGGAGGTTTAAATTGTGTACACGGGCACTACCCCTGTAGCTGACTGGTGTGGTCCACAGGCCCTCCTACTGGCCTGTGGGACACAACTGTCCATAGTGGCTGTAGAGCTGTCACTCCTGAACTCCTGAGCCTTTCCCTGGGTGTGGACAAAGCCCAGGTGAATTAACCTGCACCTTACAAGCAGGGGACTGATCAGGTAAGTGAGTCCTGACACATCAATGTCTAAACCACTAGCAACAAAAGTGAGTACACCCCTAAATAAAAATTAACAAATTGTACCCCAAGTGTCAATATTTTGTGTGGCTACCATTAGTTTCCAGCACTGCCTTAACTCTCCTGGACATGCAGTTCTCTAGAGCTTCACAGCTTGCACCACTGGAATCATCATCTACTTCTTCATGACGACATCATAGAGCTGGTGGATGTTACAGACCCTGTGCTCCTCTTCCTTTCATTTGAGGATGCCCCACAAATGCTCAATACAGTTTAGGTCTGTTGACACGCTTGGCCAGTCCAGCAACTTTACCTTCATTTTCTTTAGCAATGAAGTGGTCGTCCTGGAGTCGTGTTTGGGGTCATTATCATGTTTAATACTACCCTGCATCCCAATTTCTATAGGAAGAGGATCATGCTCTGCTTCAGTATGTCACAGTACCTGTTGGCATTCAAAGTTCTCTCAATGAACTGTAGCTCCCCACATATGGCAGCACTCATGGGAGCCCAAAACAATGACACACCCACCACCATGCTTGACTGTAGGCCAGACACACTTATCTTTGTACTCCTCATCTGGTTGCTGCTACAGACACTTGACACCATCTGAACCAAATAAGTTTATCTTGGTCTCATCAGACCAGGACAGGACATGGTTCCAGTAATCTATGCCCTTAGTCTGCTTGTCTTGAGCAAACTGATTGCAGGCTTTCTTGTGCATCATCTTTAGAAGTGGCATCCTTCTGGGATGACAACCAGGCAGATCAATTTGATGCTGTATGCCACATATGGTCTGAGCACTGACAAGCTGACTCTCCACCAACACCCCTCGTAACCTCTGCAGCACTGCTGGCAGCACTCGCATGTAAAGACAATCTCTGGATATGACACTAAGCACATGCACTCAACTTCTTTGGTCAACTATGGCGAAGCCTGTTCTGATGGAACCTGTGTTGTTAAACCGCTGTATGATCTTAACCACCATATTGCAGCTGAATTTCATGGTGTTGACAATCTCTTATAGTCTAGGCCATCTTCATAAAGAGCAACAATTTTTTCAGATCCTCAGAAAGTTCTTTGCTATAAGGCGCAAAGTTGAACTTCCAGTGACCAATATGAGAGAGTGTGAGAACGATAACACCAAATTTAACACAGTTGCTCTCTGTTCACACCTGAAACATTGTAGCTAACTAACTACTTACATTACACTATGGAGGAAAAATGGCAAATTGGGCACAATTTGTTTATTTTCACTTAGGAGTGTACTAACTTTTGTTGCCAGTAGATTAGACATTGGTTGCTGTGTATTGTGTTATTTTGAGGGCAAACCTAATTTACACTGTTATACAAGCCATACACTGACTACTTTACATTGTATCAAAGTGTCATATCTTCAGTGCTGTCCATGAAAAGATATAATATTTACAAACATGTGAGAGGTGTACTCACTTTTGTGAGAGTGTATCTGGACGGTTAACATATGTGAATTGTGCATATATAGTAACTGAACATCTATGGACAATTACTTTATTAGACCTTCCCCAAGAATTACTTCTGGAGACAGGTCAGATATTCTATTGTATTATACAATGAAGCCTTCTGTCAGAGGTATCTGTTGGGTATACACAGCTCATATAAGGCCTTAATGCAGTGAAAACCCAGACTATACAAGATGCTAAGACATAATTGTTATTTGTATTGCATCTTAGTCTAGATGCAGGGGCGTAACTAGAGAAGCCAGGGCCCCAAAGCAAACTTTTGGATGGGGTCCCCCCCCTCGCCCACTTCCCTGACCACGACCATGTACCAGGACATGCTGTTAGATAATGCAGATAATACAAGGGGCAAATATCTCACCCTACATCTCACCATCATACTGCTACCAATCAAATCCCACTATACTAAGACCAGCATTAGCAATAACGCTATTACATAGGAACCTGATTATACCGCCAGAACATGACCACAAATTACCACCACATAGTGACTGAATAATACTCCTACACTATTACTGATCAGTACCCAAAGACCAATACTGTCTAATAATAAAATAAAAAATAAAATATTGACCATATAGTGGTATATACCAGTGTACACGGGCTCTGCAGACTGTATATAACCACCATTCAGTGACCATATAGTGGTAGACACCAGTGTACACAGGCTCTGCAGACTGTATATTACCTCCATACACCCCCATATAGTGGTAGACACCAGTGTACACAGCTCTGCAGCCCTGTATATTACTCCATACAGTGACCATATAGGGTAGATACAGTGTCCCACAGGCTCTGCAGACATATAAGTGATTACAGTGCGTTACATCTTGTGACTCACGGGTGACGTTTCCCCTGACCAGTCGTTGACTTTCTCTTTTTTTCTGCATCCGGTCCAGTCCACCGTCATGATGAAATCTCCCGACCACTTGTCCCTGCAGATTTAGACACAAATATCTTAGAATCCTGACTTTTCCAGCACCTGCCCCCCTGGCTATATGGGGTCCATTTAGGCAGGCAGGGTTTAAATAGGATATATGGGGCCCCAAATAGGCAAGGTTTAGGTAGCCAATAGAGTGCCCATATAGGCAGGCGGGTTTAGGTAGCATAGGGGAGCCATACAGGTAGACGGGGGGTTTGGTGGGCTATAGGGGCCTATGGTAGGGTTTAGGTAGCTAAAGGGGCCCCATATAAGTAGACATGCAGTCTTGTGGGAGTATACAGGCAGGCTTGTGGGGATATACGGCAGGCTTGTGGGGGTATACGGCAGGCATGTGGGGGTGTACAGGCAGGCATGTGGGGGTGTACAGGCAGGCATATGGGGGTGGGAAAAGGCAGGCATATTGGGGGTGTATGGCAGGCATATGGGAGCTGTATAGCAGGCATATGGGGGCTGTATAAGCAGGCATATTGGCGCTGTATAGACAGGCATATGGGGGCGTATAGGCAAGCATATGGGAGCTGTATAGGCAGGCATATGGGGGCTGTAGAGGCAGGCATATGGGGGCTGTAGAGGCAGGCATATGGGGGCTGTATAGGCAGGCATATGGTGGCTGTATAGGCAGGCAGGCATATAGGGGGCTGTCTAGGCAGGCATAGAGGGGGCTGTATAGGCAGGCAGGCATATAGGGGGCTGTATAGGCAGGCATATGGTGGCTGTTTAGGCAGGCAGGCAGGCAGATAAGGGGCTGTATAGGCAGGCACATAGGGGGCTGTATAGGCAGGCAGGCATATAGGGGGCTGTCTAGGCAGGCAGAGAGGGCGCTGTATAGGCAGGCAGGCTGGGGGCAGGTAAAATAAGAAATCACTTACTCACCTCGGTCCACGCTCCCCCGATGCGACACCGCGCGCGCCCACATGATCACAGAGCGCCGGCAGGGGAAGTAGCAGGGCGGAGCGAGTGTCGCTCCGTTCTGCAACCTCCGGGTAGTGCTGCCTCTGAACGCCCGGGCCGGAGGGCCCGGGCGTTCAGAGGGAGTATGTGCCGGGCCCCGCAGCTCCCCGCCCGCCGCAGTGAACTGTTAAGTTCACTGCCGGCGGGCCCAGGAGCGGCATTACCGGGGTAGCAGACGCGATAGCAGCTGCCCCGGGGCCCCCCTAAGCGCAGGGGCCCCATAGCAACTGCTACCCCTGCTACCCCGGTAGTTACACCCCTGTCTAAATGTTTCTGTTACACTCTTGCCAAAAGTCTGTGAGTGCAATGTACAATGAAAGATCTGAAAAAAAAACAGTTAATAGAGAAACGTATATGACACGGATACTAAACTTGTAGCCTGGGCCAATAATTTTATCAACATAACCTCAGGCCAGACATAATAAAGCTTTCAATAAAGTGTGTAGGCCATGCCACAAAGGCTTTTAGTTAGATTAATAGAAATTAAATGTACGGTATATATTTCTGCCAAATGTTGTATTAGCCTAATATAGAAGGATAACATAATCTAATACGAGCAGCAGAATTCCTGCATTCAATAAAAATAGAGCAAAGAGAAAATGGGAATACATTTTATTCTGGACCTATTGTAGTGAATCTTTGTATGTATGCTTTGTTAGTACATAGATCAATAAGCTTTTAAATCATCTGAAAATCCAAATTATAGTATAATTTGGAATTTTTCAAAACAAAAACACATGACTTTGTAGATATACTTAATATTTTACCTTGGGCTTTCTCTCTGAAGGTTCTATACCTTTAAACCCATTCCTGACAGCCGGTCATAATTTTTTGGCTCTTGGCTTTCTCCAAGCTTTCTAAGAGCCATAACTTTTTTTCCCCTCAACATAGACATATGAGGACTTGTTTTTTTCTGGACAATATGTACTTTTTAATGCTGTCATTGCCCGTACCACAGAATATACTGGGGAACAAAAAAATAAAGTGCCCGTACCACAGAATATACTGGGGAACCACAAAATAAAGTGCCCGTACCACAGAATATACTGGGGAACAAAAAAATAAAGTGCCCTGTTTGCAGGGTTTTATTTGTATGACATTTACTCTACGGTATAAATAATATCTTATCTGTATTCTGCAGGTCGGATTCCAGCAATACCAAATATGAAGGGTTTTCCTTCTGTCTTAGTATTATTTAAACATAGTCTATTTCTTAGATTTGTGCTGCATTGCCATTTTCTGCAACCAATAATTTTTTTGTTTTTTCCAATTATTGACCTGAGTAAGAGTTCACTTTTTACCAGCTAAGTTTAGTTTTTAGTGGTACCACGTTGGAACACATGAAAGTTTTTGATCACATTTTATTCCAATTTTTTAGAGGATGTGAAGTGACCAAAAAACTGCAGCTGTGTGTTTGGAATTTTTTTTCTTCTTCAGTGTCCAGCATCCAGGAAAAATAACATAATATTTTAATAAATTGGACCTTTGCGGGAGTGGATTTGAAGCTTTAGTATTTTTTTTATTATTTTTTTATGCTTTTACATTTAGTCCCTCAAGGGTACTTAACCATTAGGGGGCTCAATCGCTTGTACACCCTTTTGCATTATATAAATCATGGAGAAGGGCGTTTCTATCTCTGCTGTTAGTGGTGGGTGTTAGCTGTAATTATCAGCTGCCTTTGTAATGGATTTACTGAATAAGGACCTGAGTAGGACTTTACCAACAATAGGACCACCCATATGTCCATTGTCAGTAGGGGGTTAAAAGTTAGTTTGAAAGCCAAAGCCAGAAACAGAACATAATGAAAGACACAAAGGAAAGACTGAGTCCTCGTCTTTTTTAAAATGTATTATTGGGTTTGGATTCAAAAACTGCATCCAAAAAAGTGAAAGTAGGAGAACAGCCATACTGGGAGAACTGGCAAGAATAACAGAGGGATTATTTATTCAGAAATTACTGTAAATTCAACTCTTTACTTGGAGTCTCTCAAGCCTCAGAGATTATAATATTGATTGAATAGGTTAATAAAGTTTCCCTATCTCCAGCCAGAAATTACACAGCAAAGGAGGACAGGAAAATGGCAATAGACATTGCAGGTAGAACAGGCTGTGCAAAATTCAGGATGGGAGTTGACAGAGAGACAGAGTGTTATGGTAAGGCAGCAGGAGTATACCTCCTTATTTTACTGCCCTTCTACCTAAACTGTTTTTAATGATGCTATTTTTAGACAATGGCAGGGGCATCACTGATTTCTGCCAGTTCCCAAAATCTTTATGCAGGACCAAAGACCCATCAATAAACCAGAGCAGGGTATCCCTGGATCTCTAGACAGCAAGGATTTTCTAGACTTAAAGGGGTTGTCGACTACATTGATTCATCTTACCTCAGTCCTGTCTTCTTGGTTTCACTTTGGATTCAGGGGCATGTTTACTGGCTTCTGCTAGGCTGCAGTAGAAGCCAGTTCTGTAGCTATAGCAACTAGCGCTAGCAACCTATCAGGAGAGATCAAACAGGTCTGTAGCTATAGTAACCAGTGCTGGCAGTCTATCAGGAGAGATTGAACAGGTCTGTAGCTATAGCGACCTAAGGAGCTGATGCAACCCATACAAGAGGGGATATCTAAGAATAGGACATGGTTAATGGACTTGTATTGCAAAATGACTTGTATTTGCAAGATCTTCAACATAAAAAGCAATCTTTGTAGCGAGACAACCACTTTAAAATTCAAGGAGCATATTCAAAGACAGGTATTGGCTTCCTGGAGAAACAAGTGGTTTAGGAAAGAAACATGGAAGAAATTGGATGCACAGCTTGTAATATACCTAATTAACCTGCTTCAGCACAATATAGGTAGCCAAGAACCCAGAGCCATGTTTGGAAGAAAGTCATATTTTATCTCTGGGGAAGAATAGCAAAGGTCTATGCTGCCCATCTACTTCAACTTGGAAAAGGAAGTTGCTCTGCAGAGAGACCTTTCTGTGTCTTGCCAGATACATGACCCAGAGCAGTGCCAACTTGGGGAACCTAAACCCCTCTTATTTCCCAAAAGACCATCCCTTACCAACCCCCCACCCAAACCCCAATTAAAACACAACGAATGGCATTGGATTGAATGGCCACAGCAGCCGTTTTATTAACAAAAATACAAAACAGTAATAAATAACCTTTTTATTAAACAACATTCCGAAATAACCACACATCCCCAAAAAACAACCTTCCACACCTGAATAAACACACCGAGCATTCCACACCATTGGGGCTGCTGGTCCTTGTAGCCACTCACACGGTGTGGTGACATAACTACCTTTTTTGTAATTACCCTCAGCCGTCACCCCCAGCTCGAGGGCACCAAGCGGCCACCCCCGGCGGCCGCTACATCACCTGGCTCTCAGGAAGCCCCTCCTGAAAGAGCCACCCCCGGTCGCCAGACCAACCATATGTTCCATCATATGATTATAGAGCCATAGAGGGCTATGACTCCCACCACCCTCACCTAGCTCTAAGGACCCCACCGCCCCCCACGCGGCCACCATGACACCACGGCCACTGAACCAAGCAAACCAGACACATCCAACCACAAGCACCAACTTATATGGAGGGAGGGTGGGAATTTGGGCCCCTGGGCGCGTCTGCTTCCTGCGGACGTGCAGGTCATGGGGGATTCCCCCGCCTACGCAGGCTCCCGCTCCAGCCCCCATCTGAAGGAATCTTGTACCTTGGAGTTAGCTACTGGTACCTCAGTATGGAGCCTGGAGGTGATAGCCACTAATGTTACCCATAGACAATAGGAAAGGCAATGGAGTTGGATTCATCAATATAATGATTATAAGTAGTGATGAGCGATTACGTTGACTATCGTCAATGGGTCGATAGTCGATACCGGCAATTATCAATAAGATATCCGATAGTCGATAATAGATTATCGCCGATGACCATTAAAGTCTATGGGAGAGGAACAACAACACCTTCATTCTTACACCCAAACATGGCTGGAGAAGCTGGAATTAACATCCACAACAGTCAAATGGATACATGCTACATCTTAGGCAACACACTTAGGTTATAAAAGCCACAGAAAGAAAATCACAGACCATTCACTATCCCTGTCTTGTACCACAGCATGACCCTTAAACCTGTATGACCCACAAATGAAAAAGTGCCAGAAGGCAGTATTATTTGAACCATCATTTTACTTGAACTGGACATTGACTATCCCTGTCCTGGAACGCAGCATGACCCTTAAACCTATCTGACAACCAGATTAAAAAAATGCCGGAAAGTGAGTCTTTAAACCACCATTTTAGTTGAACTGGACATTGACTATGCCTGTCCTGGACCGTAGTATGACCATTAAACCTGTCTGACTCACAGATTAAAAATTGCCGGAAAAAAGAGTCTTTCAACCACCATTTTAGTTGAACTGGACATATGACTATACCTGTTCTGTACCACAGTATGACCATTAAACCTGTCTGACCCACAGATTAAAAAGTGACAGAAAAAGGAGTCTTTCAACCACCATTTTAGTTGAAGTGGACATTGACTATATCTGTCCTGGGCCACAGCATGAGCCCCAAACCTGCATGACCCACAAATTTAAAAAGTGCCAGAAAAAGGAGTCTTTCAACCACCATTTTAGTTGAAGTGGACATTGACTATATCTGTCCTGGGCCACAGCATGAGCCCCAAACCTGCATGACCCACAAATTTAAAAAGTGCCAGAAACAGGAGTCTTTCAACCACCATTTTAGTTGAACTGGACATTGACTATACCTGTCTGGACATTGATTATACCTGTCCTGGGCCACAGCATGAGTCCCAAACCTGCATGACCCCCAAAACTTTCAATAGTAGTCAGAAACATCCAAAAGAGTATATTATACAGAGATTCATGAACTGTGACTCAGACCATATTGTTTATGGCATAAAATGCAATAAATGTGACAAACTATATGTGGGATGCAGCATCAGAAAATTAAAAACAAGGATAGCAGAACACCTAAACAGTATTAATAAAGGACACAGTACTATAAAGGGGTTTTGCCAAGATTTTATAGAAACACACGGAAAATAAAGTATTTTTTAAATTTTGGTATAGAAAAAGGTTAACGCCCACCCCGGCGGGGCTGGCAACAAAATCCGCTTGTGTGAAGCCTATGGATTCGGGAGTTGCAAACCAGAATGCCGGGGTGGGTTTTAAAAATTAGAATGATTGGCATCATCCATTAAATTTTTCCCTTACTGTATACTATGCATGAAAATACATTATGTGGCAATGTAAGTAAAAAGGTTTTTAAGGGTTTTTATATGCTTTTATAGACTATCCATACAAGGAAATGGGAAGGACTGGCGCAGAACGGATATTCTCCTACTTAAACCTGGTCTTTTTGGATACGGATGCTGAGCCTGGACAATGACAAGAAGCACCCAAACGATTTGGCTTGCTTTTGCCATACTTTTATATACCCTCTCATTTTATACTTTAATAAAGGATTCTCCTTCACCACTCCATTGCTGGATGAATTTGTTTCCTATATTTAACCCAAAATTTTTTTATTTGAACTGGACATTGACTATCCTGCCCGGGAACGAACATGACCCTTTAAAACCAATTCCCCCCCAGATTAAAAAAAGTGCCGGGAAAAAGAGTCTTTTCCCCCCCATTTTATTTGAACTGGACTTTTGACATGCCTGTCCTTACCGCATATGACCATTAAACCCTGTCTGCCCAAACGATTAAAAAGTGCCGGGAAAAGGAGTCTTTCCCCCCACCTTTTTTAGTTGAACTGGACATTGCTACCTGCCTGGACCGCAGTATGCCCTTTTTAAACCTGTCTGACCCACAGTTTAAAAAGTCGGAAAAAAGGAGTCTTTCAACCACCAAATTTAGTTGAATGGACTATCAAACCCTGTTCTGTACCACGTATGACCATTAAACCTGTTGACCCCAGATTAAAAAGTGCCTGAAAAAAGTCTTTGAACCACCATTTTGTTGAACGGACATTGACTATACTGTCCTGGGCCACAGCATGACCCCCAAACCTGCATCCCCACAAATTTAAAAAGTGGGGGAAAAAGGAGTCTTCAAACACCATTTTAGTTGAACGGACTTGACTACATCTGTCCGGGCCACAGCATGAGCCCCAAAAGCATGACCCAAATTTAAAAAATTTGCGGGAAAAAAAAAAGGGTTTTTGAACCACCTTTTTTATTTGAACGGACATTAAATATCTTCCTGGGCCACACTTTAGCCCCAAACCTGCATGACCCACAAATTTAAAAAGTGTGGAAAAAAAGGAGCTTTAACCACCATTTTTAGTTAAATGAAGACTATGCCTTCCGGGCCGTAAAAAACCAAAAAACCTGTTAACCCACAGTTTTAAAAAGTGCCGGAAAAAGGGTCTTTTAAAACCATTTTTTTGTTGAACTGGACATTGACTATACCTGTCCGGGGCCCACGCAGAGTCCCAAACCTGCATGACCCCCAGTTTTAAAAAGTCCCGGAAAAAAGGGAGTCTTTTAACCACCTTTTATTTTGAACTGGAATTAACTATATTGTCTGTCCCGCAGTTGACCATTAAACCTGTCTGACCCACAGTTAAAAAGTCCCGGGGAAAAAGGGATCTTTAAACCCCCTTTTTTTGTTGAACTGGACTTTCACTATGCCTGTCCTGGCCCCGTTTGACCTTTAAAACCCTGTTTTACCCAAATTATAAAGTGTTGGGAAAAAGGAGTCGTTCAAACCACCAATTTAGTTGAACGGGGACATATGACTTCCCTTTTTTCTGTACCCCAGAAAAGCCTTTAAAAACCGTTGACCCCCGATTAAAAAGTCCTTTAAAAAGGAGCTTTAAACCCACCATTTTAGTTGAATGGACATTGACTATGCCTGTCCGGGGACCGCAGTTTCCCTTTAAACCCTGTCTTCCCCACAGAAAAAAAGTGGGGGAAAAAAAGGAGTCTTCTAAGCACCATTTTTTGAAAGGAAATTGACAAAAGCTGCCTGGGCCACAGCTGACCCCAAACCGCATGACCCAAAAATTTTAAAAAAAGTGGGGGAAAAAGGAGCCCTTTCAACCACCATTTAGTTGAACTGGACATTGACTATATCGTCCTGGCCCACAGCATGACCCCAAACCTGCATGACCCAAAAATTTAAAAAGTGCGGGAAAAAGGGGGAGTTTTGAACCCCATTTATTTTTGAACTGGACACGACTATCCTGTCCTTGACCGTAGTATACATTAAACCTTCTGACCCAGTTTTAAAAAGTGCCGGAAAAAGGAGACTTTCAACCACCATTTTATTGAACTGGACATTGAATATACCTGTCCGGGGCCCAAACCATGTTCCCAAACCTGCATGCCCCCCCAGTTTAAAAAAAAGTCCCGGGAAAAAGGAGTCTTTTAACCCACCTTTTTATTGAACTGGACAAAAAACTATATCTGTCCTGACCGCATATGACCATTAAACCTGTCTGACCACAGATTAAAAGTCCCGGGAAAAAGGGGTTCTTTAAACCCCAAACTTAGTTGAAACTGGACATATACTATACCTGTTCTGTACCACTATGCCCTTTTAAACCTTTGCCCCCAGATTAAAAGTGCCGAAAAAAGGGAGTCTTTAAACCCACCATTTAGTTGAACTGAACATTGATATGCCTGTCCGGACCGCAGTATGACCAAAAAACCTTTTACCCACAATTAAAATGCGGGAAAAAGGAGTCTTCCAAACACTTTTTTTGTTGAACTGGACATTGCACACGTCCGGGGCCCACAGCAAGCCCCAAACCTGCAGGGACCCACAATTAAAAATTTCCCGGAAAAAAGGAGTTTTCCCAAGCACCATTTTAGTTGAATAAATTTTGACTACCTGCCCTGGGCACAGCATGACCCCAAACCTGCATGACCCAAAAATTTTAAAAAGGCGGGAAAAAAAGGATCTTTAAACACGATTTTGTTGAACTGACATTGACTTATCTGTCCTGGGCCAAGCATGACCCCAAACCTGCATGACCCAAAAAATTTTAAAAAGGGCGGGAAAAAAGGGAGTTTTTTGAACCACCATTTTAGTTGAACGGACATTGACATCCTGTCCGGCCCGTATATGACCATTAACCTGTCTGACCCACAGTTTAAAAAGTGCCGGGGAAAAAGGGTTTTTCAATCACCATTTTAGTTGAACTGGCATTGGATTACCTGTCCTGGGCCACACAGAGTCCCAAACCTGCATGACCCCCAGATTAAAAAAGTGCCGGGAAAAAAGGAGTCTTTAAAAAAACCACCATCTTAGTTAAACGGACATTAAACTATATCTGTCCTGTTCCGAGTAGACCATTAAACCTGTCTGACCCCAATTAAAAAGTCCAAAAAAGGGGTTTTTTAACCACCATTTTAGTTGAACTGGACTTTAAACTATATCTGTCCTTTTCCGCATATACCATTAAACCTGCTGACCCACAGATTAAAAAGTCCCGGGAAAAGGAGTCTTTAAACCACCATTTTAATTGAACTGGAATAGACTATACCTTTTCTGTCCCACAGTGTGACCATTAAATGTTGCCCCACAGAAAAAAAGTCCCTGAAAAAGGAGTCTTTGAATCACCATTTTTTAAGGTTGAACCTTTGGAAATTCCATTTTTAACAAAAAAAGGCCTTTCCCCCCTTTATTGGGACCCCCCGTAATTACCTTTAAAAACCTTCTGACCCACAGTTTAAAAAACCCCGGGAAAAGGAGTCTTTCAACCACCATTTTTTTTGACCTGGAATTGATATACCTGTCCGGGAAACCCTACTCTGTTCAAGTCTTCCTTTCCCCCCCCTTGTACAATTAAAAGGGAAAATATTTGATCACAATTTTGTACATGCAAGTTTTTTAGTAGTTTATTTCTAAAAACAAAATTTTTAAAATGGGATGGGATCCCACCACGTTATGTTTATCTTTTTTTTAATTGTTTAATGGGTTTTTTTTCCTAAGGGGAATTTTAGCTATTTTAAAAAATCTTGAAAAACAAGCATTTTGCAACATGTGGGCCATTAACTGTCCTACCCATTCCTGTTTTTTTCAGCACCACCCCTTTAGCCCCTTTTTAAAATTGTGAAGAACAAATTCTATTAGAAACCCCATTTTTTAGAATAGGAACTGTAGTATAGCTGCATTTCACAGCAAAATGCCCCCAAAAATTAAAACATGACCCTTTACCACTTTTGACAATTGTGAAGAACAAATGTCGTTAAAAAAAAACCCCATTTTTTTTAAAAAGGACCTGTAGTATAGCTGCATTTTTACAGCAAAATGCCCCCAAAAATTCAAAAATGACCCTTTAGCCACTTTTGACAATTGTGAAGAACAAAAGCTTTAAAAACAACTTTTTTAGAATAGGGCCCGTAGTACGCGCATTTCAAAGCAGCATGAACCCCAAAAAAAAATAAAAATGACTTCTAGCCCCTTTTTAAAAAAAAAAAAAAATGAGGGGGAAAACCACTTAAAAGCCCCATTTCGTTCCAAAGGACCATGATTATAGCTTATTCACAGCAACATGACCCCAAAAAATTATAAAATGACTTCTCACCACTATTAAAAATTGTGAAAGGGAAACCACTTAGAAGCCACATTTCTGTTCCAAAGGACCATAATTAAAGCTGATCTCACAGTAAAAATGACCCCAAAACCATGACAATGGGAAAAAATTTTAAAAATAAAGGGCCAATGTATGAAGTTTTGCCGGGTCGAGGCGCCGATTTCCGCCAGTTTCCCGGGGGAATCTGGCCTATTTTGTCGGGGACGGGCCGCGCTCATAATATCATGAAAAATCCCCGCGACTTGCCAGTGGGGTTTAGGGAATTTCGGCGCGCGTCTGTATTGTCCCCCGGAGGTATGCGATATACAGCGGGGGAAACGTCCCCCCGCGCCTCGCCCGTGGTGGGGGACATACGGGGACATGGGCCTGTGGGCGCTGTGCCGAAGTTCCCCCCGTCCGAGGAAATGCCCTCATACATGCGGGGAAAAGTCCGCCGCGCCTCGCCCCAAAGTGTGGGGGGCCCTGCGGGATTAGGCGCCCTGCGGGACTGCGCCGAAAAAGTTCCCCATGCGAGACAGGCTGGAGGGGAAAATCATTCCCCATGTCGGTGCGGAGTTAAATTTCCCAAAATCGCCTTTATCAAGGGGTTCTAATTTCCCGGAAAAGAGCTGAAACTTTAAAAAAAAAAAATTACATAAAACAAAATCACTTTCCAATATCCCAAATCAAGAATTTGGATATTTGGAAATGGCCGGGAAAAACAGTATTTTAAAATTTTGAAAACCTATTCCATTGGTCGCCCAGAAACCCGGGCCAAACAGAATTGGCCCATGTGTATATAAACGAATACTTTTAAAAGGGCTAACGAAAAAAAAAAAAAAAATCCAAAAAATCATGTTTATTTCTTTTTTTTCGTTACCAAGGTTAATAGAAAGGGTGCATCAAAAAAAAGAAATAAGCTGATTTTCTTGATTTCAAATTTTTATTTTGTTTGCCCATATTTTTTTTATTTTTTAACACATGGGACAACTTTGTAGTGTTTTAAAAATTATTTAGCCGAAATTTATTCCAATTTTCATTAGAAAAACCCTAGGACGTGCCGCTCTCCCATTTGGGCCAAATTACGGCGCCTCTTTTAAATTTCGATTCCCCCTAGAACCTATGAGAAAGAGCTCGCGCTCTGATTGGCTAATTGGACGAGCCCCCCCCTGCTTCAACCAAACAGCCGTTTTTGCCCTTTTTTCTGTATTTTTTTTAAATGTCCCGCCTTTTTTTGATTGGTCCATTTTTCTCCATAGGGAAAGAATGGGCCATGTCACCCTTTTCTGATTGGCAATTTCCTCCAAGGATAAATGGGGGCATTGTCGTCCTATTCGATTGGCTGGTTTAGCGACCAATGAGAAAGCTTTACAAATTTGAATTACTGTCTTTCCCGGGAATTCTCTCTATGGCAAATACCTATGTAGCGCCGGTTTGGCACGAACGCTTGTTCGGGTTTTTAACTGCTTTATTTTTAAAGAAGATTTTCTTTTACTGAAATTTTTACACTGTATAAAAATAATTTTTGATTAATACTTCATGCCGCGTGGCGCTGAGCGCCGAATTTGAGTGCGCTCATCTCTCCTAGGAAAAATGGGGGAAATAGCTCGCCTCTGATTGGCTGGGATAGCCAAGCCCCCGCTAGCTCGCCAATCACTCTTTTCAGCATTTTTACTGTATTTTTTAATTTCCCGCCTGGGTTCTGATTGGTCACACTTCTCCATAGGGTAGAATGGGACTTTTTTCGCTCCTATTTGTTGGCTGAAGCCGAGACCCCCCAGCTCACCAATCAGCTCTTTTCACAATTTTACGTTTTTGAATTATCCCGCCGGGGATTTTTTTTTTGGTCAATTCTTCCCCTAGCTTTTAATGGGTTCACGTCGCTCCGATTCTGATTGCCGGTTTTTGCTGACCAAGAGAAAAGGTTCAGATTTTTAATTTTCGTCTTTCCCGGCAATTTGCAAATCTATTTGTTGATATTGCCCCTTTTTGAGTTTGGAAAGGATGTTTTTTTTTAATTATGTGTATTTTTTCGTGCACTCTCTTTGACACTTTTCCCCCCCTTTTTAAAAAAGGGGATTTTTTCCTATTCATACTCCCCGCTGCACGGGGTGGGGCCGGAAATTTTTGTCGCATCTTCGATTGCTTCCCCGCATTTCCGTTCTTATTCATTCGCCTTCCCCCCAACATTTCGACCAAGTCTGCTTTTCGGAGCGGAGGGCCCAGACTTCTGTCGCATCTTTGATCCGCTTCCTCGCATGTTCGGATCCTGCTTCACTTCCCTCTGCCGGGGATTTAGACCAAAAAAAACCTGGGGCTGCTTGTCGGGGCTGCCCAGCGCCCCGATTTTGGGAGCCGCGATGCTACATGCCCGGCTATACGAGGCGCCGGGGGTCCCGCCCCCCGGAACCCCACACCCCGCCCCCCCGCGCCCATGCCCCCCCACTGCCCGCCCCCTTTATCGGACCGCAGCCGAAAATGGCGAACGCTGGTCCACGCGGGGGTTCGGGTGGGGGGGCAGGTACGCCAGAAACAGGGGAAAGCCCTTTATACTGTCCCCCGTATGAGGAAAAGGGAAAATGGTTTTGCATGAAACCCGGTTCTTTTTCAGTCTCCTCACAGCAAAACCCGCAAAAGATCTTTTTGGAAACGAAATAAAAAATTTCAGAGAGAAATTATCATTTTAAAAAAAAATTTATCAAGAGGGCCATTTCTGTTTGAAGAGGGAAAGTGAAGAGACTACAAAATAATCGGTGCCTCGACAATTGGGGGGCCAAAACATCATCAAGATCCATGCCTGATTAATTTTTAGAAAGCAAACGATCCACATTATCTGGGGAAACCCGGATGCTTTGTCTGTAATGACTCCCCGGGTGTGCGAAGGGCCCTCAGAAATGGGCGCTGGCTGCTTGGCAGGCAAAACCCTATGGCATGGCGAGCCAGCTCGGGCCATTGTCCCCTTTGGATACCCAGAAGTCTATTGGGGCCGGAACAATACAAAAACATCGGTTTGAGACGCAGATAGTCATCCACCATTATCTTAATCTGGTCTCTGGGTGTTGTATGTGTGCCCTGCATTGCATGCGTTGGTGAGGTGGAGTAAATAAGATGCCAGAGTCAACTCCATTAAGGCTTCTGCCCACCTTGCTCTGCTGCTGCACGCTGCTGCTGCTGCCGCTACGGCCTACATGGCACTCTACTGCTGTCACGTCGCTGGCGTTGTTCCAACCATGAAATTTGAAGAACATGAAGCAGAACGCAACAGCTGTCTCCATTTTGATCAATCGAAGGTCCTCCCATTTCCTGCATTTTACTCTCTATTTGGGTGAGGTGTAAGGAAAGTGCTGAGTATTGTTTTGTACCAGGTATCACAGGAGGGGTTGGCCACCCATTAAACTTTTTGTTCATTTTGAGGGCCTTAATGGAGGATCTGTTGGAGGAAAGGAGCATCCAAGCACTCATGTAGAGAGGAGCCTTGATTTCCCAACCCTCTGGTCAGGGCCTAGCAAACTATCTTTCCTCATTTCCTCCTCCCCCTCAAATTCGGCCCAAACCCCTTTTTCCAAGGCGGGACGTCTAAACATGGGTTCTAGGAAACCCCTCCTCCTCCCCCCCCTCCCCCCACAGCTTCAACAAGCCCTGACTTCCTGAGATAAACACCCGAACAAAACCCACCTTGCCACTCTGGACCCCCGAACCACTGCCTAATGAAGACCATGAAATTGTAAACTGTCGCCTTGTGGATTTGACGAGAAAAGGCTCCTTTTCCCGCCTCTGTGTCCTCCCTCCTCGCGCTGGCGGACCTGTTGTTTAGAGTGCCAAAACGATCGTTCCAGAACAAGATCCCCACAATGCCATGCTGACAAGGGGCTTGCCCACTGCCCATTTTGGTGGCTTCTTCAAAACGGCAAGAGGTGCAACTTTTTTCCCCTGCCCCACTCTGGTGGCTCAACACCCCCGGGGCCGCACCGCTTGTCAGGGCCAGGTTCCTTTCGACTGCTAAGGGCTTTTTGCGCTGCGCCACAATCCGGGCATGGGAGGGGGAATTCCAGCGGGTTGCCACGTCAAAAATGAAACGGTTAGGGGGAGCCGAGCTGACCGGAACGAGCCAGGGGGACGAAGCAGGTGCGAAGGGAAGGGGAACTCAGACCTCGAGCCTTTTTCAGAGCACCCCCAGCCCCGGGGAGCTTTTTTAAAATTTTCTGACGACCAGGTTCATACATGGCCAGGCAAGGGATGTGCTCCAGCCTCCCCGATCTTAAGGGGCGGCCAGCTTTTCCCCCTTTATCGCATACCCCCTTTGCCTGCAAAAGGGTTTCTTTCACCCACCGCTCGGCCCTCGTTGGGGAGAGCCCCCACACCCTGCCCCTGGGGGGGACGGCCCTCCAAGACAAAAAAAATTTTTAAAAAACGGCGGGTTTTCTCCGGGCACTGATCCCCAAGGACCGGGGGGAAAAGAGCCCGCACCACCCTGGGTTTTGAAGAGCGTTCGCCGAGCCTGAGACCCCCCCTCACCCCCCGAACACCCCCCCCCCGCTCACCCATAGCTGTCACAGAGATATAGCGGCCTTTGGCCGTGCTTACTAGTCCATGTTCGGTGGTAGATGACTTTTCCCCCAAACAGATGCGACAAGGGCCTTAAAAATTTTAGATACACTGGCTCCGGGGCGGGGGACGGCTTTTTCTCAAAAAAAAATGCCCCCCGGCATCTGGTATTGGGGAAAGGCAAGGGCCATGACGTGGCGGCCCCATCTGTGCCCCCAAACGAAAGGCAACATTTTCCAAAAAAGCCTGGAAATGCCACATTCAGGCTTTTTGGTTTTGGGGATGGAGGGGGTTTAAAGGTTCTTCTCCCCCCAAACCTGGAAGCCCAAAAGGCTGGCTCTAACTGGCCGCTGAAAACGGCGTGCAGGTCGTAAAACTGGCAAAAGGAGAAGGGGGTAATGGGTCCTGGGGTCTGGTGTACTTGGGCGACGGTGGGGAACCCTGTG